>CM042965.1:23508116-23749162 GCA_023678885.1 Pogostemon cablin
TCAGGTTGGAAAAAGTTGTTGATATCCCTCATGAAAATGAGATGGTTGAAGTGTTTCGCATTGATGAGATCAAAGATCCTTTTCTTGAGGCGATCAAACAATTTTCTGTGGAGCTTGACATGTTAAGGCTGACCAAGAACCATATAATTTTGAAGGGAGAGAACACTTCTCGCAAACCAATAAGATCATTATATTGGTTTGAACATTTTACTCCTATCACGTGAAAGGGAAGTGAACGTCGAGCCAACAACGTTAAGAAAAGGCGCTTGTTGGGAGGCAACCCAACATAGGTTCTTATTTTTATTTTTAATTTTATTTTCTTAATAAATAATCTTGTTCTTTTGGTGTGTGCTAATTTTCAGGTTATGTTGATGACATTTTTGGAGAAAAGAGAAAAATTCCTACTTGTGGTCAATAAAATGAAGCTTAACCCGGTGACTTCTTTCCACTCTTGCACTTGATTTACCTTTGAATTTTATTGTGTTTGTTTGCTTGAGGGCAAGCTAACGATTAGGTGTGGGTAGGTTTGGTGTATTGATTGGTATTTGAAGTTGCAATTTTATTTTAATTAGATGTGCATATAGTATTTCATTTGAAATCATATTTTTACATTTGTGCACATGAGAAGTTGGTATTGGATTTATGGTGAAATTGTGCTTTGATATGTGAAATTTTTGGCATGACAAGAGAGTTGGATTTGATGTACCTTTGCTTGTGAGTTGTTGGATTTGTCTTGTTATTTTTGTGACGAATGTGGAATAATTTTTGTTTGAGAATTCATGGCAAATGATCCATATTCTTGTGAGCTTTGAGCCTTGAAGAGCTATCATCTATATAAGCTCTATATTTTTCTTGATTGAGTGCAAATTGGACTTGATATGTACATTCTAGAACTTGCTCTTTGAATACATTTTGAGATCTTACATTTGAGCATGTGTACTTAAATGATAAAGGCATCTAGGCAAGCCATATTTTGGCCTTCTTTTTACCTACCTAATCATATCAATATTTTAGAAGAGCCACTTTGAGCCTAGTCTTTTCTTTGATGAATGAACATATAAAATAGCCATATTCCATTTTCTTTCTTGAACTCTTCAGATTGAACCCCTTACTATTTGCAAATTGAGGAATTTATTGAAAAATATTTTTGGTTGTTGAATTTATGATGAAGGGGAGATGATGGTTGAGAAAAAGAATAAAAAAAATTGGAGAAAGCAAAAAAAAAAAATGGAGAAAGGAAAGAAAAAAAGGGAAAAGAAAAGGAAGAATGGAAGATTGAAAAAAAAATGATTGTCATTAAGAATTTTGTGCAGAATTTTTCTGTAAAGACACTGAACCCTTCAGTGTTGCCTCTGTTTTTACGAATTTGAAAGAAACAGATGTGGGTAGTTAGATGTGATGATAAAAATCAGAAATTTATCAAAAGAAAATGAAGGAGTGGATGTGGAATAAATTGAGAATGGCATGGTACATCATTTTGATGTTATTTCTTGATGTACACATTTGCAAAGTGGTAAATTTAGCCTTTCTAATCCTTTTCATCCTACCTTATCCCAAGCCCCATTACAACCATTTAAAAGTCCTTTTGATATTTGCGCAATGCTTATTGAACTTGGTGGAGATTTGATTTGGGAGCAAGCTTATGGTAATATCTTGTCTTGTTTAATTTTGAGTGTTTAGCTACCCACTTATATACTTGAGCGTTATTGAGTGAAACCATTGTGAGGCCATGAATTCTTAACTTCTTTATCTTACATAAGTTGCAAATATTTGTGAGACATTCTACCACTCATTTGTATTTGGTGCATCTTGTTTGATCTCTCTTGGAAGTGTCATTGTTTTGCTATCACTTGCAAATTATTGTCATTTTTCCTATGCTTTGTCTTGGTCTTGTTTTGCTTGAGGACAAGCAAATGTTTGGGTGTGGGGAGATTTGATAAGTCATAATTTAGCATAATTATTTGGTTGAAATTCATTTTTATTTGATTAACTTATATGCTTATTAGGGTGCTAAATTGATTTATCTTTTCTATGGTTATTTGAGGCCTTTATGTTGTAAAATTGATGAGAAACGGGCTATTTTGTGCAGGAAATTCGTGCGGCCAGGTAGGCTGACACTGACCACCTCAGTGTTAGAAGGGACTGACGAAAATTTAGAATATTTAAGGAAAGTCCAGCTGGAAAATTCTCAAATATTTTCGCATGTTCCTGCGATTAAGTCAGCTAAAATCAGGCCCGTATCATGTGGAAAAGTCACGATGGATTAGTCAACAAGAAAAGAAGAGATTCTGGAGATATTTTTGGAAGAAACAGAAAAGGAAAGAGATCAAGCAGATTACTTAGGGATCAAGACACATATATTTATGGAAGATATTTTATTTATTTTTGGGATCATCATCACATACGCAACATCATCCGGGAAGGCAGAAGGAGAAGACAAATTGGGGAACGCAGATTGAAGGAGTTCCACCATGAAGAACACGGTTTTATGTTCTAATTTATTTTGAATTTAATTTTGATTATGTAATTTTGTTTCTAGCCCGAGGGTTGTGAACCTCCCATGAATTATTTATTTTAATTGTTTGAATTTTATATTGCCAACTTTTATATAAATTTATTCTATTACATGCTTTGATGTTCTTAATAGCACTTTGATAATTATTTTATTCTGGCCATCTAATTTAATTATTTAATTGTTTAACGCTATTTCGTGATCCATAATCCGTAATTGTTGTGAGGAGTGAATTAAGTAGCAAATAGAGATAATTCCCTTTAGGTGTAATAGGATCTAGGTTGTATGATTCCTAGCTGTTTTCGTAGCCTAGTAATTCTATGTTTGGAGTCTTAATGCATTTGCGAGTTCGAATCCATAGGGTCACTCGTAAATAGTTCAATTTAGTGGACGTACCCTAATTGATGATCTTAAGAACATTCGGGTTAATTTGGTCGTAACATTAGCCTAGGGATTTGAGTTTGTATAATTGTTTGCATGTTTAATTCTTGCAATTTTATGAATTAGGATATGGGAGGGGATCAAATCCTTGGACTAGGTTGTTATTTTATTTGTTCTATTATTTAATTTTATGTTTGTTATTTTAATTAATTATTTTCATGTTTATTAGTTGTTAATTCAATCCAAACCCCCCCTCCGGTTACTCATTTGAAAACACATAAATTCAATTTAAATTCAATTACTCCCTTGGGTTCGACCCGTACTCATCCTACTATATTTTAGTGGATTTGTTTGGAAATTTTATAAGTATTATTTTTGGGTGCTGACGATAGCACATCACCTGAGTCTCCAGGCTTTAAAACACGCAAGCCGATGCCTTAGCTCATTTGTCGACATCCAAGAATGTCGAGCAGCTCAAAAATATCCATGTGGTCAAATAGAAAAGCCTCAGCAAGGGATTAATAGCGCAGTCCGATCAAGCGGAATCATGGATGACACCTATCCAGTGTTTCTCTTAACCGGCGAACTGCCCCACAATAAAGTTCAGGCCCACCATTGAGGATCCATTCGGCCCGATACACCTTAATCGACGGCGTATTATACAAGCGAGGGTATTCACAACCCTACTATTAAGATGCCTCGCTGATGTGAAGGCCGAGAAGGTGCTAGCAGAAATACATAAAGGAGTATGTGGGAACCACTCGAGAGGCCAAGCTCTAGTGTACAAAGCACTCAGGCAAGGGTACTACTTGCCTTCTCTAAGAAAGGACGTAGTAGAGTTTGCTAGAAAATGCCCGCAGTATTAGCGATACGTGCCAATCATAAGAAGCCCCTCCAGAGAATTAGTTACTGTAGCCAGCCCATGGCCCTTCTCCAAATGGAGAATCGACCTCATTTGGCCATTTCCTCCAGGAAAAGGTAGGGTCAAGTATGCTGTCGTAATAGTGGACTACTTCTCCAAATGGGCGGAAGCAGAGGCCTTGGCCACAATAACCAAGGCAAGGATGATCCATTTCATCTGTGTCAACATAGTATGCTGATTTGGAATCCCACATGCTATTGTTACCAATAACAGAAAATAGTTTGAGAGAGTCAGTTTGCAAGAATTCTGTGACGATCTACAAATAAAAAAGTTGTTCTCCACCCCATACCATCCGTAATCCAACGGTCAAGTAGAGACAGTAAATAAAGTCATCAAAAACACTCTCAAAGCCTATTTAGACGGACTCAAAGGAAGCTGGGACAAATTGCTCCCCAATGTTCTATGAGCTTATCGAACCACCTACCGTTCTTCCACCAGAAAAACCCCCTTCTTGCTCACTTATGTGGTGGAGGCGGTCATCCCTGCAGAAGTGGAAGTGCTAACATTTCGTATGAACAAAAGCAAACTAACCACCAACGAAGAAGCTCAACAGATTCGCCTAGACTTCGCTGAAGAAATCAGATTGGAGAGCGACACACGAAACACCATATTCAAAAATAGGTTGAGAAGATACTATAACCAAAAAGTTAACCCAAGAATCTTCAACAAAGGAAATCTCGTTCTAAGGCGCATGTTGCAACCAAATCAAGGCGTCTTCGGAAATAATTGGGATGACCCATTTATAATAAAGAGATGCCTGGGAAATGGAGCATACTAACTCTCCACAATGGATGAGGAGATAATGAAGCACCATTGTAACGGACAAAACCACAAGAAGTTCTACGCCTAAAAATTTATATGTAATATCTCGTGGGTATATATAATAGTTAATTTAGGATGGACAAGAGGCCAAAGTACACTTTAAAGCCTCCTAATAAATAATAAAACAAAAGTCCATTCATATTAGAACTTTAAATGTCCTTCAAGGACTAGGTACAAAACAGGCCGATAGGCCACAAAACCATGCATTCCCTTGGTCACCCGCATTACTCGGGTCTGCCCTCGGATCACCCCACTGGCTTCGGAGCCAAGCCACCTCGGCCTCCAAACGAGCCATCCTCTCCCGCTCACGCTCCAGCTCGAAAAGCGAAAGGTATTGACAAGATTCCGACTCCCATGCCCACAGCTCAGCCACACTAGCCCTCTCCTGATAAGCCTCAGCTCAAAGATTGGCATTTTTGATTAGCTGATCAGCAATCAATAGACGATTGAGCAGGGAAAGAGCAGCCGCCGACGATGAAGAAGCCAGAGTCATGGATTCCGATCGCCCCAGGAGCAAGTGTTGGCCAAGAAAAGTCATAGCATGGCCCAGACTGACGAGAACGGCCTGACCCACTTCCTGAGAGTCAAGTCCTTGCAATAACTAAGAGAGGACGGGACCCATGAACTAGTTGGAACAAACATGGCCGCCGCAAGACTAGGGTTAGCCTCCGCCAAAGGGTGAAGCTCTTGAACAGGTGGAAGCCAAAATAGCTCAGCCAACCCCATGGGACCGCCTGAAGAAAACAACACTTCACGAGGAGCGTAGTCAGAACGGGGAGGAGGATGAGTGGAACTAGGCCCAGTACCACAGGCTCTGACTTCCTCTAAACCAGGCAGAACGAGTGAGAATCCTTCAGGGCCCATGCGTAAAACAGAAGCTGACCCCGACGGATCGGTACCTTGAGGATCATCCGTCACCGGCTGCTAGCCACGATCTTCTCGGCCGGCAACATCTGTTGCCACCTCGGCATGACCAACAACCTCCTCCGAGGCCCTCCCTTCAGTTCTTTCATGGAAAGTCCCCGTAGGGATGTCCTCTCCAAGGAACTCATCTGGCCTCGCCGAGGAGGCATCCCGCCCAAATGACGGCATAGCAGGAGCAAAACTCTCTAAGCCTTCATTAAGCATCCCCCTCACCATCAATTCGCACCACCCTCTCAGCCTGTAAAGGAAAGTACTCGTTAAGTGCCGCATCCCAAGCAGTAAAGTCAGTGCTCACACGCCCCTCATCCCGAATTGGGGCATCAACCCAGCAGCCTGGAGTTTTTTATCCCACAGCAAATCAGGAACATTGATGGGAAGCACCATCCCGTCAATGGCAGTAAAGGTACGGCAAAAACTGAAAGAAAGCTTTTCCAACTCAAAGCGAGAGCGACCTGTCCTAAGAAAAAGGGTCAGCCCGAAGGAATGGAAAAGAAATTCAAGCACAAGGCGACATAGTGGGAGGGATGTCACGCCCCGACCCCAGACAGAACGCGACAACCGCCACATTAACTATAAATTTTGCGGAATGGGTGCACTCCACTCCACAAAGTTTATAGAAAACGTAAGGCTTGCTATCAAGTACCTGTAGAACTGAACAACTGATAACAACAAGTACAACCCGAGGACATCATCTCATAAAGTATCAACAAGGATTTACAAAGGTACAAAATACAACGATGTAACTTAGTTTAAAGAAAATATACATGAACGATATAACATCGCGAGGGTACAAAAAGAACATCAATGGGGTCACCAAATATAAACTATACAATCTCGCCAATGAATCCGTCAATTTACATAAAAGAGAAAGTACCCAAAACACTGATTGCATGACGAGCAAACGATAGGCAAACCTCCAACCAAAACGATATCAACAGCTTGAAAAGGAAAGAATGATGGGGGTAAGCAAAACCACTAGCACAGTGAGGTGATAAGCCGGTCACCCCGACCCTTATACGAAGCATGTATTCCCACTCGCGGTTCATAATATAAAATTCAATATTTCGTCCCACAATAACTATTTCTCACTTAGTATACATATTAATGAAAATAAAAACCTTAGTGCACATTTACGAATAACACAATTAGTTCAAACAACATGTTATCACATAAAAGACGCGTGGGTAGTCAATATCCTCCTCGAACTGAGCTCTCCGTCGAGAGACAGTCCTAGCCCGTCACCGTTACTCTAGATAAAATGCACATTAATATTCTTTCTCAACACGCCAAGTGCTAAAGTTCACAATTCAATATCGATGTGAATACTTGAAATGATCAAACATATAAACATATATGACATGCATGTCCCACACCGGTGACATTGACTGAATAGACTGATCCATCTAACAATCACCCTCTAGAGTATCAGTATTTGGCAAATGGACAGGTGCCCCGTTAGATCTAACTTACCCGAGTTTGCCAAGTAACGGGCAACTTGGTTGTTACTCTAACTCACCCGAACTGCGACAATTCGGGCTACTTAATCAATGTCGCTCCAACTCACCCGAATCGTGACCAATTTGGGCTACTTAACCTTGATACCAGGCATACATATGCATATGCATCATAAGATGAATAACGACTCAAGTTAGAGTCTTAATTGGCACACAAGAATAACCAGAAATCAATCCTCAAATAGTTCACAATAAATGCTATCAGATATTGAGCCGGCAAGGCTCTTCAACATAAGTTAAAATCAATAATAATCATAAAATGGCTAACAGGACTCTAACCAGAGCAATCGAGCCAATCAGGCTCTTTACCACATAACACAATACCAAATAATTTTCTTATCAATTAACTAAAACTAAAATAAATGCACATTTATTGAGAGTACACACTTCCCACAAGAGAAGGCGTTCCCGAATTATCAACTCACAAGGAAGTGATTAACTCTCTCCGGAATCTGAAGTCGGTCCCTTGCCCTTTGTCGATGGTTCTTTACCTAGAAAGGAGATGAGCAATTAAACACAAATCAAATATAACTAACTATTAGCAGTAACATCACCTTTCATTGCTAAAAACAAATCCTAATCGAGTTCGAACGAGTCGATATTAAATAAAAATGGCATGTAACTCCTTAACATCAGTTCCCAATCCCACAAACCCGTTTCAATACATTAACTAAACGAAACGATAGAAAATAAATTTGAATTCGACATAAAAATTCTGAAATTTTCCAGCTAGCGGCAGTTTACGAGAAAAATAATAACTAATTGTAAAATAATCGGATTGAGGCGTTTCAAGTGGCTACGGAAAGCTAACGAGTTCAGATACGTACAGAAATTAAGTTTGCAAACTTTCGAGGGCAAGAGATATGTCAAAATCAGTTCGAACAGTCTACGAATTACCCACATACCAAAAAGAAAAACCCCACAAAATTACAAAACCATGGAAGAAGGAAGTTTAATTCACACATCACTTACCTCAAAACAACTTTGAAACCACCTAGGATGAGGGTTGTAAGGGAGAATTTGATCAACAAGGGTTTCTCCTCTTCACTCTCTTCTTTCCCCTCTTTTGTTTTTCTTCTCCCGTTCTTCTTTCTTTTCTTTTCTTTTTTTTTAACTTTAGCCTTAATAATTATATATCAGGCCATTTAAGTGGGCTGAAACTTTGGGACACAAAATAAATAAATAAATAAATAAGTTTGGGCTTTCTAAAAAAAATCTAGTTGGGCTAAGATAGGGCTGGCCTTTTGGGCCATAAAAATAAATAAATAGGTTTTGGGCTTTCTTAAAAAAATCTAGTTGGGCTAAGATATTATAAAGTATCCCCTCCTCTAAAAAGTTTCGTCCTCGAAACATAAACGTACCTAGAGATGAAAAGAGATTTGGATGTTGTTGACGCATGACTGACTCTGGTTCCCATGTTTCTTCTTCAATTTGATCACTTCTCCATAGAACTCTCACCATAGGAATAGATTTGTTACGAAGCATTTTCTCTTGGCGATCTACAATTTGAACAGGTTGTACTTCATACAATAGATTTTTCTTTAATACAACTGGGGGATATTTGAGCACGTGCGAAGGATCTGGTTCATATTTTCTAAGCATAGAGACATGGAAGACATCGTGAATCTTCGACAATTCCGATGGTAGCTCAAGTCGATACGCGACACGACCAATCTTTTGCACAATCGTAAATGGGCCAATATACCTTGGACTCAACTTTCCTCGACGGCGGAATTGCAACACGCCCTTCCATGGAGAAACTTTCAGAAAAAATTTGTCTCCTTTATTAAACTCCAAATCGCGCCTCCTATTATCTGCGTAGCTTTTCTGTCGATCTTGTGCTGCCTTAAGTCTGTCTCGAATAAGTTATATTTTTGCCTTCGCATCTTCGATAAGCTCTACTTGTTTGATTTGTCTCTCGCCAACCTCATCCCAAAAGAGCGGTGTTCGACACTTTCGGCCATACAGAGCTTCATACGGGGGCATTTCAATGCTTGAATGATAACTGTTGTTATAAGCGAACTCCACCAAAGTCACGTACTTATCCCAGCTACCTCCCAAATTTAACACCACTGCACGTAACATGTCTTCTAGTATCTGTATAGTTCTCTCTGACTGTCCATCAGTCTGTGAATGAAATGAGGTACTGAATAGTAATTTTGTACCTAGCACTTTCTGCAGACTAGGCCAAAAAATAGGAAGTGAATCTTGGATCACGATCAGATATGATTGACACTGGTACTCCGTGAAATCTCACGATCTCATCGACATATAACTTGGCAAGTTTCTCTAAAGATTCGTTGGTATGCACTGGAAGGAAATGTGCCGATTTCGTCAGACGATCGACAATGACCCAAATTGAGTCATGATCTTTTTGGGTTCAAGGTAAACCAGAAATAAAATCGATTGTGACGTTTTCCCATTTCCACTCAGGAATAGATAGTGGTTATAGCATGCCGGCTGGTTGTTAGTGTTCCGCTTTAATCTGTTGGCATGATAAGCACTTTGATACAAATTCAGCAATGTCCCGTTTCATACCTGGCCACCAATAATGCTCCTGAAGTGTTCTGTATATTTTGGTACTACCAGGATGCATAGCATAGGCTGAAGAATGGGCTTCCTCAAGAATAGCTCTACGAACATCAAGTTCTGATGGAACACAAACACAATTTTTAAAAGTAAGAAGTCCATCATCCCGAATTTGAAATTCTGTTTCTTTTCCTTGATTTAGCTTTGCCATCTTCTGTTGTAAATGAACATCGTGTGATTGTCTTTCTCGAATTTTCTCGAACAAGGTAGGTCTAACCTCGAATTTGGCGATTAAGGTAGAATCATTAGACTTTTCAAAATCGAGCGAAATTTGTAAAGATTTAAATTGCTCCAACATAGGAAGATAAAAAGATTGAATCGAAGCAAGTGAGGTAGAAGACTTTCTACTCAGAGCATCTGCAACAACGTTCGCCTTGCCAGGATGATAATCGATGACTAAGTCATAGTCACTAATCAACTCCATCCATCACCTTTGCCTGAGGTTGAGCTCCTTTTGCGTGGTGATATACTTTAAGCTCTTGTGATCAGTGAAAACCTGACAAGTTGTACCATATAGATAGTGCCTCCGGATCTTCAATGCAAAGACGATTGCAGCCAACTCTAAATCATGTGTAGGATAATTTTCTTCGTTCTTCTTCAATTGCCTTGAAGCGTAGGCAATAATCTTTCCTTCTTGCATGAGAACGCATCCTAATCCTTGTCTCGAGGCGTCGCTATAAATGGTAAATTCTCCAATCGCTGGGTCTGGCAAAATAAGAATAGGAGCTGAAACGAGTTATCTTTTCAATTCTTGAAATGCTTCCTCGCATTCTTCACTCTATTCAAATTTGATCCCTTTCCGAGTCAATTTAGTCAAAGATGAAGCCAATAACGAAAAGTCTTTGACAAACCGTCGAGAATATCCAGCTAATCCCAGAAAACTATGAATCTCTGTCACGTTCTTTGGACGCTCCCAATCTTGTATAGCTTGAATCTTCACTGGATCGACGTAGATTCCTTCTTTAGAAATGTGATGACCCAAAAAGCTTACCTCACGAAGCGAAAATTCACACTTCGAGAATTTAGCATAAAGCTGATTTTCTCTGAGAATGTTCAGAGCAATTCTTAGATGATGAGAATGCTCGTTGTCAGATTTAGAATAAATAAGAATTTCATCAATGAAGATGATGACAAACTTATCTAAGTACGGCTAAAAGATCCGATTCATAAGATCCATAAAAGCTGCAGGAGCATTTGTGAGTCCAAAAGGCATAACACATAATTCAAAATGACCGTATCTGGTTTGAAAAGCAGACTTAGGGATATCAGATTCCCTAATCTTGAGTTGGTGATAACTAGATCGCAAATCAATTTTTGAGAACACAGTTGCTCCTTGCAATTGATCAAACAGATCATCGATTCTTGGTAGAGGATATTTGTTCTTGATTGTCACCTTGTTCAATTGACGGTAGTCGACACATAGGCGAAGTGATCCATCTTTCTTCTTGATAAAAAGAACTGGAGCACCCCACGGAGATGTGCTAGGTTATATGAACCACTTCTCCAATAATTTCCCAAGTTGTATTTGGAGTTCCTTGAGCTCAGCAGGCGACATTCGATATGGAGTAATCGATATAGGTGTGATTCCAGGAAGTACGTCAATGGAAAAATCAATCTCTCGATTCGGAGGTTGTCCTAGTAAGTCTTTGGGAAAGACATCAGGAAATTCATTCACGATTGGGATGTCATCTAGTTTAGTTTCAGAAAGAGAAGTATCGATGACAAATGCCAAGATTGCCTCACAACCCTTACGCATTAATTTATGTGCAGTCAACATTGAAATAAAAGAGAGGGATCTCATTTGAAGTTTACCTTCAAAAACAAGTTCTAAAAATCCTGGTCTACGAAAAATAACAAGCTTCTCGTGGCAGTCGAGAATTGCATGATGAGAAGAAAGCCAATCCATGCCAATAATAACATCAAGATTAATCAAAGGAAATGGTATCAATTTAGCCTCTAGAATGACATCTTTGATCTTCAATGGACAACCAAGGAATATCGAATCACGAATTAGACGCTCTCCAAGAGGGGTATGAACGATGATTCCAGGTGACAAATGAGAGATAGGATAATCTAAGATCGCAGTAAGATCATCCTGGATATAAGACCTTTCAGAACCTGGGTCAAATAAAGCGTAGACCTGATGGTCTCCCACAAACACATGGCCTAAAGAAGCAATATTAGGTGAGATTGTGATTTAAAATTTTGGAAAGATAGAATTTCTTACGAATGTTTTATTCGTAATCAAGTGGCATAACAAGGCGGGGTTAGATCTAGCATGTGAAAATACTCAGATTATAAATTACCGGTCACAACCTTCGGATCTGAGCGAGCCTCTTCCTAGGAATTAAATACTCTAGTTTGCTTCCTTCCTTGCATAGGTGATTGAGTACTAGGACCGCTTGAGGCATCGGGCACTCTGGTAGCTGCAGATCGAGTATCTCTGGGTGTAGAATATGTTAGTTTACCACGAAGCTGACTAGAACACTGACTGCTCGCTCTCATAAGCTGAGGACAAGAACTTCGCATATGCCCTGGCTGTCGACACTGAAAACATACTTGAGGAGCCTTACAGGGGCCGTCATGATATTTTAAGCAATTCTGGCACTTGCGATTTTCACCAACCAATCTCGAGACATTGCTCCCGCCTCTACTAAACTGCTCCCGAGGTTGAGGAAAACTAATAGATACCAAACTTGGTGCGCCACGCGAAGATCCCATACCCTTATACACCTTCGATGCATTTCCTGGAAATGCACTCCCTTGCCTTTTCTTTTGAGATCGTTCTGCAAGCTTATGCAATACTCCTTGATATGAGTTTAAACTATCTGACACAAATAATGCAAGGCTCCTTGACATGAGTATAAACTGTCTACAAGTTCAAATTCAAGACTAATTGACACGAGTATAAATTGTCAGCAAATTCAAATTCAAAGCTCCTTGACGTACGAGCCTAAACTGCATGTTACTCCTGGTCCGCATGAGTATAAACTGTGTACGACAAACTCCTGGTCCGCACGAGTATAAAATGTGTACGACAAACTCCTTGCCCGCATTAGTATAAACTGTGCACGGCACCCCCATTCAAATCACACCATGTCCCTTTGAACTACGTTATGACTTGATTCTCTTTAAAGAGATACGTAGGCAGCTTAGAATCCAACTAAGTTCAGTCATTACATAAGTTATCTTATGTAAAATCATGTGGCAGTTGAAGAAGTTATTGAATTACAGCGGTGAAGTAATGAAGTTACATTCCAACGATGAGCCACCGAAGTTCGCAATTGCTTCATATTACTCCCCTTGTAATAATCTTATTAACAACCGCCATGCATCATCAAGCAATCACCAAAATGGAAAAGAAGCAGAAATGCCACCTTAAAAGAAGAGAGACGAGGCTGATGTTGCTCTGTCGATTCCATCTCAAGGAAAGAGTGGCGATGTTGATGTTGCTCTGTCGGTTACATCTCAAGGAAGAGTGACGATGTTGATGCTGCTCTGTCAATTCCATCTCAAGAAAAGAGTGACGATGTTGGTACTGCTATATCGATTCCATCTCAAAAGAAAGAAGAATGACGATGTTGATACTTCTCTAGTCAATTCCATCTCAAAAAAATGAAAGAGTGGCGAGGTTGAAGTTGCTCTGTCGATTCCATCTCAAGGAAGAGTGGCGATGTTAATATTGCTTTGTCAAATCCATCTCAAGGAAGAGTGGTGATGTTGATACTGTTCCATGGTGAGGCCAATGTTGCACTGTCGATTCCATCTAAAAGTAAAAAAAGAAGAGTGTCAATGATGGTATTGTTTCACGTTGATAGAAGTTCTGCAAAAAAAATTGAACGGGTTGAAATTAATTTTAATTTATGGATTTAATTAATTAAAAGACCCGAAATAAATTCATAGGGTCAATTAATTATTAAATTCAAGATTATAAATTAAACATACATGATGAAGGTGGTTAGAATGATGATGATGAATGATTAAATTAATTTATATTTAAGTGGAATAGACTTATAATATGAATTAAATTTAATAATAAAGAAAGCCCAAATTGGTTGATGTTTGGGGCAATTTGGGCCACTGGAGTGAATAATTAATAAATCCAACAAATTTGAAGCCCGTTTGATTAATAAATCCAACAAAGTTTGAAGCTCAAAGCAAAATTAGTTGGGCCATGTGGGAGTCAAAATTGACTTAAAAAGTCAAAAATGGGGGGTTGGCTATGAGATTAATCTCCAGCAAGAATTGCTTTACTGCCCATCCGCCCCGATCACCGCGCCTCTGCTACCAGCCACCATCACTGCTGCTGAAATAGAGTGACGTGCACTGTCGAAGTCCATCCACGATGCTGCCACAGATCGTTCTCCCTTGCCTAATCTCGAAAACCACCGCCAGAGACACGAACATGAGGCCACATGCATCACAATCACCACCACCGGTCTCCGCGGAGGCCACTCTCTCGCCGAAAGTCCTCACCGCCGCCCGGTTCGCTAGTAAACACCACACGAGCCGGATCTACTTCCGACTAGTATCCACCGGTCTCCGCTGCTTCTGGGAGCGAACGTCACCACTGCACAAGATCGCCACCACAGAATCCTGTCGCTGCTTCGGATCCACCGTGCACCTCCAGTTGTCGACCTCCAGCTGCCAGAAGCACCTGCAACCACTATCTGCCGAGGCACCCTCACACATCCTCGCCGGATCCGCCGCCACAAGCAAGCCCAGTTGGCCGCCAGTCCCGCCATCGATCGCCTGCTGCCTGATCCATCGCCCCCACCGCTGGAGTCGTCGACAGCCGCTGCTGAAAGCATCGCCGGGAGAGGCCGCGTTGAAGGAAAAACCGAGGGACAAACATCCGAGCCTGCACTACCGCTCGAAGAGAGATGCCTACCCCCTCAAGTTCTGTAATTCGAATGAGAATTCTCCGAAGTCACTTTATTCTTTGAGGGATAATCCGAGGGACCAAACGTTAAGGGATGAGGCAACAGTCGCTGCCTATCTTTACCTTCATGGAACTGCTCATCGTCAACCACAAAGCAATTACTAGTTTTGTCGCAAGCGCCAAACAATCCGGAGCCAGTCGATCATGTGCCGTCAGCGCCGCTAGCGCCCATCAGCCGTTGGGAACCGATTGCCACGCCATCGCACGCACTGTCGCCACCGGAATTAGGCCCCAACCATCGATACTCACGACCCTCGCCGCTGTTTGAGCCACTGCGATTGATGCCCCAGAATTGTGAAAACACCAAGAACTTTGCCTGAAAACTCAAGAGCAGCCACCATCAAGCTGTGGCAACACCAAGAATTGATCTGCCGAGGGACATTTACACACACACAACTTGGTAACTGAAGAGCAGCCACATTCGCACACAACTGTTGCCAAGGGACAGTGGTTAATTCCGTTGAGGAACAACCAAGGGACATGCGGTAACTTCGTAAAGGGACAACCGAGGGACAGCCCTTAACTCCGTAAAGGGACAATCGAGGGACGGTGGTTATTTCATAAAGGAGCAACTGATAAGGGACAAGACTCAGTATGCTATTCTTTCGAAAGAATAACCAGGTTGACAGAAAAAAAAATAATACAAAAAATAAAAAATAAAAAAATTGAAGAAAAGAAAAGCAGAGCTGTAAATGTCTTACAGTCATTAGTGAAAAAAATCAAAGACATTGGGCATTCTTATATAGTGAAGAGACTGCAGCAAATTATGGAAATTATCTTGATGAGCAAGAATTAAATCTGCCCCTCTTTTCTGTCTCCCGTATCTTGTAATTAAGCAGGGAAGGAGGTTGATTTGGGCCTGAGAAGATGAATTGGGCCACTTGAGAAAATAAATTGATTTAGGCCACTTGAGAAATAAGAGCTGGGCCAAGAAATAATTTATTACTACTTGGATAAAGTAATTTCTCAAGCCCAAAATTACAAATGTAGAAGAAAGGGAAGGAACTTTTGCGATTCCTTCACATCAAGGAATGACGTCCGTGAATAAATCGCAAGGGGGCATTTGTAAGCAATTAAAATTTACGGTCTAATTAAATGGCGACACGTGGATTTTTATTAATTAAATGTTAATTTTTGGAATTTAAATAAATTAATTCCTAAAGTAAATTAATAAATAATTTGGGCCCAACAAATTAAATGGAGCTTAAATTAAATGAGGCCTGACCAAAGTCAAATAAGCCCCAAATTAAAGGAGGTCTGACTGAAGTCAAACAAACCCATACAAATTAAATCAGGCCCAAATAAAATAGGCATGATTACAGCCCAAACAAGTGGAGGCCCGAGCCCGTAGGATATGGCCCAAATAACTCTGGACCAATCAGAATGCAGGACATTTATGAGGGGGTCTTCACCTCTCACCTATATAAAGGGGTCTCCTCCATTCATTCCACACACACTCAAATACTTGAAGACATAAATGCTCTGAAGAGATCAAGAACACGAGCAGTGCTCCCTTGAGATCTTCAAGCATTTTCAAGTCAAGAACGGCAAATGATTCGGGATTAAGGTGCGGAGCCTGTTGGATTGTATACTAAAAGTCTAGCTTTAGTATGAACAATGTCATAACAATATTTGAAATGAGAATCATTGATCAAATGATTGCATCTTATAATTTATTTTATATGCATGATGCAATAGTCCATTTACTTTATACTGTAGATAATATGTTGTGCGACAACACGCGGAAGATCATATTATCGGTTTCCTTATAAAGTATAAACAGATGCTCACAACTGAGATAGACGGGGACTCTCTATCGGTATGGTTGTAGTGTGGTTTGGTATTAGCTTGTCTTGGCTATAGAATCACATTAGTGCACTTGTGTGTATTGAGCAGGACCGCCTGAGATCGTTCTTCTTATACTGACTATATAGTAGAACTTGATCTCTGTTATTATGGAAGTTCGTGCTCTTAATCCCTATACAATAACCTCGACACGTAGGGCAGTATGTATTTCTTTGATTCATCAATGGGTGAGATTTATAAGTATTAAATCAACAAACTCGGTGAGTTGGGAAGTAGTGCTGTATCTATGGTGTGCTGTTGATTGTAGAAGGAATCCATGTCCGTCATAGGTTGATGATGTCCCCTTGAGGAGCTCATAAGGTTTATCATGTAAATCTTGCAAGTGGATTAATTTCCGGCATGATAAAAAAAGGTTGAGTGGTACTACTCTTGGATGAGATATTAATTAATTTGAGTTGTCAGTAACTTAATTAATTAATGGACATTGAATATCTTAAACATGGGGAGACTATCGGGCTTATAATAAGAAGGAGCCCTGAACATAATTTGGGATTGGATGGGTAGTGCAATAATAATATTTTAGTGGACTATATTATTATTATTGGATTTAATTAAAAGCTTTGGGCTAAGCTTGGTTAATTAAATTCAATTGAGGCCCAGCCCAATTTCTCCTCCTGGTCCCTGCAGTAGCCCTTATAAATAAGTTATCTCAGTTCTTGTTAACCTGAAGTCAGTGCCTCATTTGACAGTTAGAAAGAACATGAGCAGATTGAGAGAATCCTGCGGATTGTTGCCCACACAACAGCAGGATTCAACTTGGGACATACTGCAGAAGATTGAGAGGTGGTTCTCTGCAACGGTTCATCCTCTACATCAACCCAGAAGTACGGTAAACAAGATTTAATTGCTTCCGCTGTTTATTGTTTGCCTGTTTACTAACGATCACGTTTGAGCCACAAGATCCAATTGCCCAACAGAGCCCCCCAAATCAAGCGTTCTTCATATACTGAGTTCTTCGGTGTTCTTCGCGCCAAGAACAGCATACGACTCGGGATTAAGGTGCTGAGCCCCCCAGATCGAGTGTTTTTACATCAAATACGTTTAATCCAAACAAAGGCTCGACGCCTCTGGATAAACGTTATAAAGTCCTAAAATTCGAGCTCGGACAAGCTTCAATTGAAGATCCGACTCCACACACGCTGTCAACACAGTCAGCGTACACTCCAGTCAACAAAGTCAAAGTTAGCGCAGTCAACACAGTCAGCGCCGTCAACACAACCAGTCAAAGTCAAAGTCCAAGTTGGTTCGAGAGAGAAGAATCAGAGGATCGATAGAGATTATTTCCTAAATTATTAAGTTCAATCCATCTGGATTATCTTTGTAATTCAACTTGTATTTATTTTATTATAAATACAAAATTTGTTGTTACACTCTGATAAGTGAAATAAGAAGCAGGGAGTGGAGAGACGAAGGAGAAGATGGAAGTTGGGAAGTGACAAAACTGGCAGAGGAGAATGCAATAAATAGGGAGCGCCCCTAGGAAGAAACGAAGCGACTGATACGACGACTGTCAGAAAAGGATATTTGAAAAGACACAACGAAATGCAATCGATGCGCTTTTCGAAAGAAGCGCTAGGATTGGCTTTCGCTACGGGCCGCAGCCCATACCAGAACCCGGGGGCTAATGTGGATGTGCATAATTAGCACGACCGAATTCAGCAAAGCCCAAAGCCCAGGAGGCATAAAGGGCCCAAACTTTAAGAGCCCACCTTTATTGGCGGGACCCGCCGGAGTCAGAACCACCCACTAGATGGGTGAAATACCATAGGTGGAATAACAACCCACCAATAAGAGGTCTCGCACCGATCCTCTCATTTAAAGCCCACGGGGCCCACCTTCTTAATTTAAGCACAAACATCTCCCTATAAATAAGGGAAACAAAGTCCCAATAGAGGACAAGCTCTATACGATTACCAGTATCAATAAAAAGCAAAAACATTCCATCCCAGAGAACAATATTTGGGAGGAAGTCTGGTCTTCTCTTTTTCGTTCCATATGTTTGATTAGTCGAGTACACGTCACAGCCAAATAATTATCACGTTATCTCCAAAGACTCGCTATCGACAGTAAAAAAGTACACAATATGGACCACAACTTTCCTCTAATACAATTATCTACTTTACATATAATAATACTTTCTAATCCACATGTAAAAAGTAAACAGACACCTTAAAACCGGACGGAGGGAGTATATATATTGGGTCACACTTGGATGTCCTCTATTTTTTGCTTTTAAAATGGTCCACGTTTGGTTTGTCTTCATTATTAATATAACTATTTATTATAAATAAAATAATAATATTCTTTAATTTACTTAAAAAATAAATTGAAACTTATAAATAGAATGGGAGAAGTATTATTTTTGTACCAGCACAGCTCATATCCGAGTGAGCGACTCCACCTTCTTGCTCTAATTGTAAACTTTAATAAGATGAAGGAAGTATTAATTTAAAAACAAGAATATAGATACCTGCAAAATAAATTAGTAATAATTGGTTTGAGTACTGTCCATAAATATTGATAGCCAAATTTGGTTAGAGTGCGGATATCATAAGTTATTTCTTAAACATATTTGAGACAAATATAGATAGTAAAATTATAAACAGGACACACTCATGTTAGCTCTTATTACATAAGATTAGTTTACACTTTGGTAATTAATTATCAATTTTTATTAAAATATTATTACTATTTATATTATAAAATATTCATAAATAGTTTACAACTCTATTATTATTTTTCATCAATTTAATATCACTTTTTATTAAAGTGTTATGATTTCTTATTCATTTCACCAAAATAATCCTGTCAGGTTTCACACAATTCTTTGCATATAAAAAAATGCGGATACTTGATCTCTTAAATAATACTTCCTCCGTCCCCCAAAGTATTTAACACTTTCCTTTTTTATCCGTTCTTCAAAATATTTCACACTTCACTTTTACTAAAATTGGTAAAAAAATAAATTATTATAATATTCACTTTTTACACACATTCCAATATAATACTCACTTTTTCACATCTTCCAACAACTTTACACACCTTTTTCATTAAATTAACTAAATTATATATTTTCTCTCTTACTTTATATATTAAAAAATAAAATTTTCTTAATCTCCGCGCACACTAATACGTGAAATACTTCACGGGATGGAGGGAGTACTCTACTTAAGAATTTCTTTTCTTTGTAATTATAATGTGGCATATTAGTATTTGTTTAAACAGAAAAACTGAAAACTTATAAGCAAAATTAGCTTTTAATTTTTACTATAGTCTCTATGCGATAAAGAGGAATGAAGAAACAAGGTTTCCAGTATTTCAGCACACAGTCCATCAGTGTATGACCTTCATTTTCAAGGTCAGGCCAATTTCACATTGAACCAACCTGCCAGCCCACCTAACCATAGGCCTGTTCTAATTTTGTAGAGTAAGATATTTGGGGGAATGAGAATATTATTATTATAAATTGATGACAAAGTCTCGGCAATGTCAATGTAAGATGATTTGTGAGACGTGTTAAAATATAAATGTTACATAAATAAAATGAGAAACTCTCTTATAAGATGTGCTATTTGCGAGACGGGTCGACTCATCAATATAATATGCATATTGTATAGATAATGTATGTTAATTTATAGTTAAAGTATGTTAATAATAAATTATATTATAATATGTTAAAATCATACTTTAATGCATAATGTAGCATATTTTAAAAAACATACTCTAACAACCATTAAACATACTTTATCTAAATTATAAACATACTTTAACACGTCTCACAAAGCGTCTCATAATAACGTCTTACAATAGACTTTATCAAATAAAATATTCTTATTGATTGTTAAAGTATGTTTTCCTAAAATTTGATGAATGATGTAATAAAATATAATTGTAGGGTGTTATAATACTCTCTCTGTCCCATCTAAAATCCACTTTTTACTATATTGGCTGTCTAATTCAAATGTTCTCATTTCCCCCTTCAATAAAAGAGCTCCACATATGGTCCATCACTCATTTCTAATACAACTATCCATTACATATAAAATAATATTACTCATTAATTCACGTGCAAAAAGCAAATGAGATTTATGAATAAGACGGAGAGAGTGTAATTTACTACAAATATACTTTAACTGTCAATAAAAGTATTTTATTTATATAATATACCTATTTTAATAATTATAAGTCAATAATACATCTCACAATCCATCCCCACTTTATCTATCTTATAACACTGTTGTTGAGGTAATGCAATGACTAACTATTGGAAAGAGAATGCAAGTAAAATAAAACAGGCACCTCTCGAGAATGAGCACGCGGGATATCCATTCAGTCTTTGAAAAAAAAAAAAAAAAAAAAATATAAATATATATATATATATATATATATATATATATATATATATATATATATATATATATATATATATATATATATATATATATATTAAGCTCATTAACAGTGTGGAAAAATTTATATAACTAATGACATGTAAACCTGGATTGATAAATTATCCTTCATAAATAAAAATGAAGCAGAAACACATGATAAACAAGTACGAAAAATTAAAGAAAATTAATTTCGTAAAATATAATGTTATAAATTCCACAATATTTCAAGTTTGACATTCCTCTACTTAATTCTGAGCATATTTTTAGGAATATATATCTGCAAGAATCTGCATTTCGTGGGCAACATTTATTCAAACATTTGTGATCAATATGTTGGATAAGGCCACTTGGAAAGGGTCAACCCAAAAGAAAAGGACAGTTTTGAGTAAAACTATGACTATAAATAGGGACTAATTGGCAGCAAGCAAGAAAACATAATCAGTATAAGGACATGCAATTATATGAGGAAGAGAGGGCTTACATGAAGAGAGGAGCCATTGTTTATCAGCCAAGAATGACTTGCCTCGTATCTTTTACGAATGAGAATCTCTCTCGATCGATCGGTCGACACGAGGAAGTCATCTTGGCTTGGATGACAGCCTCCCTCTTTCATGTTAATCCTCTTCTTCCCCTTCCACCACCAACAAATGCTTAAACATGCATTTTATATAGATTTGTAACTTACTCCCTCCGTCCCGGAATAAGGTATACGTTTACTTTTTACACAAAAAATTACATATTCTTTTATATGTACGTATATGGTGGATTCATAAATATATTCTGGAGGAAAAGTTATCCCCTACAAATCACTATTAAACACTTTGCCCATTTGCTTTAAGATACAAGAATTTCTATAAAATAGATGTAGTAACTATAAATAGACCGTCGATTCTCTAGACATTTAGTCCAATTAATATTAACATAACCCACTAAAGAAGTGGTTAAATCAAAATATTAATTCAAAAGACACTGGGGATTAATGAATATAGTATTTTAATGTGTATTGAGGTGAGAAAAATAATAATTTAATGAAAAATGGGTAGGTGTATTAGTGGAATGTATGGACCCATGGAGAGAGAAGTAATTAATTTGTGTAGGTCTCATATGCTAAAAAGGAAAATGTAACCATTAGGATGGGACGCCCAAAATGGAATTGTGTAACCATTAGGATGGGACGAAGGGAGTACATAAGTTTAGTAACAGATTCCTCCTCTTCGAACACCCCGCACACTTCTTCAAAGTAACATATACACTTCTTCATCGCAACGTATACACTTCTTCGATGCAATGTATACACTTCTTCATTGCAACATATACATTTTTCGATGCAACATATACACTTCTTCAATATATACATAAGTAAGTATAGTAACATATTCCTCCCCCAACAACACTTATTTCCTCGACCATAATTCTCACGATGAGGTAAAGTGTAAATTAAAGATGTTCATCAATTGAAGCCAAACAATTCTTCAAGCACACTATTTTGTTCTCATACTTATATTCAAAAACTAACTGAAATAAAAGAAATATATTAGAATGTAAATAATAAAATATAAAACACAAGATTCAACAAACATAAAATAAAAGAAAACATAACAGAAGAACAATAAACATAACACAATGTCCAACCTCTTTTACAAAGTATGCTCACTAAACAATAACAACAATCTAAACTAAAACAAGAACATTCTTGCAACTACTGGAGTATCCTACTATTGACATATCCTAAACCCAGAACACATTTCAAACTACTGGAGCATCCATTTATGAGTAATCTTAAAACATAGAAACGATGCACATAGAAGTGAATAATCATCAGGCAGCTTAATCGCTTTACTATCTACCAACAAATTAATGTTAACAAATATAAGAACTAATAAAGCAAATTAAACATAGGGAACTGCTTCCTAAATTTACTATGATTCTTGTAACTTGAAGAAATCTTTAACAAGAGTATATCAAACAGGGTGATTTAAACAGAAATTAGACAACAAACACCAAAAAGAAAAAGTAAAAACATAAACTAACTTTTATGAAACCAAGCAATGTAATAACATAGGCATGTATAATCTTCAATATCTTCAAAATATTAGTGTGCACTGTATTTTTACGAATCACCTTGTAAGCATCATTGTTTCTTTTAGAAAATGATTTGTTGAATGCTCTGAAGAATTTCTATTTCCTTGTTTAACCTGATTTGGTGGGACGTGGTAACAAATTATCATACTCTATCACATAAAAAACGTAGTTACGAATGACACAAAATTAAAAGTAAAAATAAAAACAACCTGAAATAAAAGAAAGAATGGCGTTGCATTTCTGTTTATAATATGCAGACAGATTCGTGCAATGAAAACGTGATTTATGCGATGAAATTATGAGATGATGGAAGGCGTAACATTTACAATTCAAACGGTTGAAGTATACAGAATAAACAAATTTCAGAAAAAATCTTAAAAATCAAACAGAAATAGTAAACCAATATGCACAAAACATACCCAAAAGAGCAAACAATCATAACTAAGATAACGAAAATACAACAGAATCACATAGGGTAGAAATCAAAATAGAAATTTCACAGCGATCCAACAAGACCGCAAACGAGAGATAGCCAAAACTCATTGAATTAAGAAGACGAACAAGAGAGGAAGCACATCGTCTAACACGCGGCAAGAGGAAGAAAGAAAAATCGACGAAGAGGCAGAAATAGCGAGAGAGCGCGGAGAGAGAGAAAGAGAAATTTACAGAGTGGAATGGATGAAAACGGCGCAGTGAAACCTTAGCCCAAATGACCCGTGAGATAAAATAACTATAAGTATGTGGGTCACCGGGTTAAATTCGACCCAATTGCACCTTAAAAACTTAGTGCACAATACTTATTGCCTAAATTAAAAGAATATTAATAGAAATGATCGTAATGAAAATAAAATTGAATGAAAAATAACAATAATTATAAAACTTCAAATAAGAATAAAATACAAAACTTTAAAAATAGATTCTATATATTAATCCTAAAGATTAAATAAAAATATATTTCACCAGTACTTTGAATTGGAGTCTCCAATTCTAAAATTTCTTAAATTAATTTTAGATTGTCGAAATTTATCACTTCAAACCCTGGTAACTCTTTTTAAATGATTGAAGCTACAAATAAAATTAAATAAAAATAATAACAAATGTGATTGATTGAACCTGGAAATAAGATCAAATAAAATTATAAAAGATAAAATTAATCATAAGGTTTAATGTGTATAGGGTTTATAAAATTATAAAGAAAACATCCTAATTAAAATTAATTTTGAATTTTACAAACTTATCACTCCAAACTTTGATGACTCTTTTTTAATGATTGAAGCAACAAATAAGATCATATTAAAATAAGAAATTAAGATTAAAAATACTATAAAAATACGGTTTATAGAATATAAAAAACACAAAAATAAATAAAAAACATAAATCATAAGATAAACGAAAAATAAGAAAGAAGAATGCTGTGTCAAATAAGAATAATTGAACCTAAGAATAATATCGAATAAAAATATAAAAGATACAATAAATTAAATTATAAAAATAAGATTTATAAAATTATAAAGACAACACGCAAAATCGAAGAGAAAAAAAAGTAACAAAAACTAAAAAAGAAGAATGATACTTCAAATAAGAATAATTGAACCTAAGAATAGGATCAAATAAAAACATAAAAGATAAAATAAATTAAAGTATAAAAATGTGGTTTATAAAATTATAAAGAAAATACATGCAAAATTGAAGAGAAAAAAAAAAGATAACAAAAACCAAAAAAGAAGAATAATACTTCAAATAAGAATGATTAAACATGCACATAAAGATTAAATATGAAAATAATTTAACTTAAAAGTAAAATCAAATAAAAGTATAGAGGATAAAATTTATGATAAAAATAGGGTTTATAAAATTATAAAAATACCACAAAAATCGAAGAGAAAAAAAGATTTTACAAAAATAAAAAGAAGAATAATACCTAAAATGAGAATGATTGAACCTGCATATGAGATCAAATAAAAGTAGATTAGAAGATTAGAAATAGTATAAAAGTATAATCTATAAAATAGAAGAAAAAGAAAAGACACCACACATGAGATCAAACAAAAGTAGATTAGAAAAATAGTATAAAAGTATAATCTATAATATAGAAGAAAAAGAAAAGACACCAAAAAAAGAAGAAAAAGAAAAATAAAATAAAAATTTGATTAGTTAATGAAAACATTTATAGAATGATTTGAATGAATGAACCAAAGTGATTGAAAGCAACCAACGGTGTAGGAAAAAAGTTTGAATAATTACCAAAAATAGTGCTGAAAGATTTGATATATATATATATATATATATATATATATATATATGTATATATATATATATATATATATATATATATATTGATAGGCGTTTTCTCAACACACAATTAATCCTCAAGTATGAAGAATATTAATTGTAGTTTTGAAGGTGACCAAGTTATATATCGAACCCAAGGGACGGATAAATATCAATTTAATTATATTCTAGTAAATTATGACTATGTTGGAAAATATAATGGTTGTAATATTAAGTAACAATTAATAATTAAAATAACAAGTAAAAATAACAAGAAGAAGAGATAGTAGGTTGTGATCAAGTAAGATGATAGGTAGTTCGTCAGGTCATCCAGTTCCACTTATTAATTCATACTTTCGTGTGACGGTGTCCGACTCTGCTTGTGGTTTATGGACGCATCACTAAACCATGCAAATTCACTCTATAGACACAAGTAAATATGCGTATGACACGTGTGAATATCCTCGGAGTAAGAGATATAATTCACCCCCTTTCTAGGTACTATCATAATTAATTATTTCCCGTGCACTTAGTTCTCTAATCCGATTTGATCTCCCTTTACAGGTACTATAAAGTTATACTCTTTATTCTACTTATTAACCTGAATATGATTCAATTAACAAGTATTCATATAAGATAGTTCTAATAAGACTTCGGAATCCCTTCACTTAGAATTATAATAATAAACCATGATCAACAGTGAACACACTCAACTAATAACTACGTTATGTATTCAAACTCTACACAATAATTATTGATGCACAAAACGACTGTGAGTATGGATTAAAAACGCGCAATCTTATATAAAATAAACCACAAGTAGTGTTGTACATAGTTTATACACGAAAGATAAATTAACTCATGAAACCTTCATAACCCTAGAACTACCGAAGCGGCTCTAGCCCATGATTGATCTAAGAACAATCATGGTTAGTTGGACCGATCTTACTTGAATCTCCAGCGGAACTCTGTCACAGCCCCTCCGGATGATGGTAGATCGCTCTCCCTCTCAACTCCACGTCTTGACTCTTCAATGAATGAATCTAGATCCTTGAATGTCTTTTTGATGCTGCATAAGCCTTCTTTTATACTTGTAATCACGTCTACTAGGCTTGGCATGGGCTTTTTAAGTGATCACACGCATTGACGGTCTAAAAATACGGATATAATAAGTTTCCGAGCATCGATTCGACCTCAACAATAGGTTGAATTGACCATGACAAGTCTAATCGGAAGTCGAATCAGCCTACTGTAAGTCCCAGGCGTTCGATTCGACCAACTGACCAGGTAGAATTGATGCGACGAGGTCGAATCGGCATCCCAGCCAATCGATTCGACCTCGATTCGACCTGATGCCCAGATTGAATCCCCTGTCGTGATCGAATCCGCCTTCTGTACAAGTTGTGTCACCAATTCGACCTGAAGGGCAGATCGAATTGACCTCCTTCAGATCGAATTAAACTCCTGCTTCACCTAAACGGATGGCTTCGACTTTCTTTCTTCCGTATTCAACACTTCTACTTCGATTATCTTCGAAAAACCACTCAAATAGCTCCATCAACACCTGATTTATGCCTTTTCACAATATTTATCAATTTACAGCCGATTTCAACCTTTAAACACTCCATAATAGCACAAATCCAAGCGCAAGATTCGTGAACTAACACACTCATCATATATATATATATATATATATATATATATATATATATATATATGTATATATATATATGTATATATATATATATATATATATATATATAAATTAATTAAAATATATTAATTGATATATTAATTTAAGATTAGTATTTTGATTCACAATTAGTTGAATATGCCAAAAATATTTTTTATATTTACCAAATTTATATTGTTAATTAAAAAATAAAAAATTTATTATTATTGGCATAATAACATCCATTATTGGTATAATTATATTTTAAAAATTGAAATCAAAAGCGTTATTGAACGGTCAAGATTAAAATTTAATTATTTCTAAATAGAGTAAAATTAAAAAAAAAACATTGAAAACAAAAGTATAAATATAGGTTTGCTTTTATATATATGTATAGATATATATAGATAGATGTTGTTACTTTTATTTATAGCATAAATTATTTATAAAATAATTTATAATACTATTATTATTTTTCATTAATTTAATATCACCTGGTGTACATGATATCAACTCAACTTATTATTCTATCATGAAAATAATTCCATCATATGGTTTCACAAAATTCTTTCCATATAAAAAAATGCGGATACCTGATCTCTTAAATAATACTCTACTTAAGAATTCCTTTTCTTTGTAATAATAATGTGGCATATTATATTTGTTTAACTTGTTAAAAAAAAGAAAAACTGAAAACTTAGAAGCAAATTAGCGTTTAATTTATATTCTAGTCTCTATGCAATAAAGAGGAACAAAGAAACAAGGTTGAGTGAGATTCCTGTGCATCCGGGCGCACGGAGCACATTCCGTGTGCCTTTGCAATTTCCATAACCCTTTACAATTTAGGCCCCTAGCAATACATAGATTTAAATAGAATTGAATGGGGAAGGGTTGTGTTCACATGTGACACAGAGCATGACCTTTTTCCAACAAGGTTTCCAGTATTTCAGCACAGAGCCCATCCGTTTAAGCCCTTGATTTTCAAGGTCCGGCCCATTTCACATTGAACCAACCTCCCAGCCCACCTAACCATAGGCCCGTTCTAATTTCGTAGAATAAGATATTTGTGGGAAATGAGAATTTTATTACTATTATTATAAATTGAAGACAAAAAAAAAGTCTTGTGTGAGATGATGTCAGTGTAATTAGATGATTTGTGAGACGTGTTAAAGTATAATTGTTATATAAATAAAGTATGCTTATTGATTGTTAAATTATGTTTTTCTAAATTTTGATGAATGATGTAATAAAATACAATTGTAGGGTGTTATAATACTCTGTCCATCCCATAAAAAAAATGGAGGGAGTATGGGTGCTTGTTAAATTAATAACTAATTTTATTAAAAACTAATTTTGTCCAATTAAAAAAAAACTCTCTTCGTCCCACCTAAAGTTTACATTTGTTTCATTCAAATGTTTCCAATACCCCTTAAATAATACTTATTAATTTAAGTGCAAAAAGAAAATGAGACTTATAAATGAGACGGAAAGAGTATAATTTACTACAAATACACTTTGACTATCAATAAAAATATTTTATCTATATAATAAATATATTATAATAATTATAAGCAATCCATCTCCACTTTATCTATCTTATGACACTAAAGCAGAGGTAATGCAATGACTAATTATTGAAAAGACAATGTAAGTAAAATTAAACAAAACATGCACCTCTCGAGAATGAACACGGATATCCGTTCATTCTTGTAAAAGTAATGTCTTGTGTTAAACGTTTATATATATATATATATATAAAGCTCATTAACAGTGTGGAAAAATTTATATACTTATCCTTCATAAATAAAAATGACTTGAGTATTATTAGCATTATGTACAAGCAGAACCACATGATAAACAAGTACGAAAAATTAAAGAAAATTAATTTCATAAAATATAATGTTATAAATTCCATTGACATTCCTCTACTTAATTCTGAGCATATTTTTAGGAATATATATCTGCAAGAATCTGCATTTCGTGGGCAACATTTATTCAAACATTTGTGATCAATATGTTGGATAAGACCACTTGGAAAAGGGTCAACCCAAAAGAAAAGGACAGTTTTGAGCAAAACTATGGCTATAAATAGGGACTAATTGGCAGCAAGCAAGAAAACATAATCAGTATAAGGACATGCAATTATATGAGGAAGAGAGGGCTTACATGAAGTGAGGAGCCATTGTTTATCAGCCAAGAATGACTTGCCTCGTATCTTTTACGAATGAGAATCTCTCTCGATCGATCGACACGAGGAAGTCATCTTGGCTTGGATGACAGCCTCCCTCTTTCATGTTAATCCTCTTCTTCCCCTTTCACCACCAACAAATGCTTAAACATGCATGCATTAATTTTATATATATATATATATATATATATATATATATATATATATATATATATATATATATATATATATTAATTTGTAGTTTATTACATATTCTTCTATATGTACGTATATGGGGAATCATAAATATATTATGGAGGAAAAAAAAAACTGGCTAGCTATATCATTTTTGGAGCTAGCTATACTATAAGTTGATAAATTTAGTTATAAAATACAAACTTCCAATTCATTTTTATCTTTACATTTGGTTTTTCATTTGGTGATTAAAAATTATAATATTTTAACCTGCGGAGGGTAGATGTATATTAATTACTTCATCCGTCATAATTTCAATTTTACACTTTTTGTTATGATCCCGCGTTCTAATTTTAACTTCATATTTCCATAAAAGAAAAATACAATTAACTAATCACACTTTAATTTCAAAATTATCATCACCTTTTTAAAACACATAACATAATGCTATATCATTTATTTATTATAAAAAAATATGAAACTATCCCCAAAAGTATATCATTTATTTATTACAAAAAAATATCAAACTATATCCCAAAAGTGACTTTTATTAATAACCGTGAATAATTTGAGATGAAAAGAGTATTTTTATCATTAATTTGAATTTGAATTAATGTGAAATTGTGTAATTATCAACAAAGGTTGGTAAAGTAGTTGATGAGATGAAATAATGAGTTAATTGAAGGATGATTAATTACAATTAAAATGCAGTATTTTATATGCTTCTAAAAATATATAATCTAATCTTCTATTTAATACATAATAAATTGACCAAATCTCTAAGTAAGTAGGTAATTGAATATTATCATTTGCTATCATACCCTCAAGTGAGATGTGGGGGTCAGACGAAATAGGATGCCCGATTATATTTTTATCTTTTATGTTTCACATGTTAAATGAGTGACATGCATGTGGGAGGAATATACCATGTGTCGTTCATCCAACGGTGTGCAACGTGAGATAATATAACATCAAAATGTAGGTAAACACTTGTGTAAATCGAATTCACGGTGTAAACCCAGTGGTCCCCTCCAATTTTATTGTATTGTTAGGATTTAAATTAAAGGGAAAGCACAGGGTTTACACTGTAAATTCGGTTCACATGAGACTAATTACAAAATGTAATAGAAGATCCAGACTGAGTGAGACTTCACCCAAAGATTGCTCCTGAAGAACTCGAATAGTGGTCGAGGGAGACTCTTTGTCATAATAAGGTTCGAATCTCCTATTATATTTTAGTGTTACATCTCATGTTGCAAATTGTTGGATGATTGACACTTATGAAAATATCAACCATAGGGGAAATGACTGTGATTTCCTCCATGCATACGTGTCATTTATCTAACACGTATAATATGAGATGTAACACCAAAATATGATAGAACATCGCGAGATAGTCATAATTTTGCAAATTGGATCATGGAAGACATAAATTGAATGACATTTCCTAAATGATCCCAATTCATGAATAAAATGATAACCACTATCAATGTGCTTAGGTTGTTAATGTGTGATTGGATTTTGATAAAAAAAAAAAACATAAAGCTATTGTCGTCGCATAACAAATTAGAAAATGCGAAGAGGATAATGGAAGCTTTTTGAGTGGATGAGCAATAGAAATTATTTTTGGGACATCATCTCCAAAAACACTATATTCAAACTCATAATTAAAACAAGAGACAACAGGTTGCTTTTGAGCACTTTAAGATTGGATTGAATTCCCTGTTTCACATTTGGTGTTTCACAATATAAAAAAAAAATTTACCCTACAAATGATTATTAACTATCTTTGATGTATGTATTGAATTTTAAGCATTGATTATGATATATGGTAGGAACTAAATGAATAGAATAGGGGATGAAATATAAAAATAGAATATGTAATTCCAATTTTTTTAAGATACAAGAATTTCAATAAAATTGATGAAGTAACTATAAATAGACGTTCGATTCTCTAGACATCTAGTCCAATTAATATTAACATATCCCACAAAAGAAGTGGTTAAATCAAAATATTAATTAATTCAAGGACGAATGGTATACTATTAAAGTTATATACTCCCATCATTTCATTATTTATTTATTTCATTACGTTATTAACACCCAAAATTTTTTTACTTTTATCATTATTTTATTACTGAAAAAAAGAGTACTACTCCCCCAAAAAAAAATGATAAAAAAATTGTTTTTTAAACTCAACGTGAAGATTGTTTGGGGCATATATAGCTAATCCTGTCTCTGATGACTTAATTGTTAATTAGGCTGCGTTTTTCATATATAAATAAGAAATTAAGTTAATTTGTTAACTAGGTTTACATAGATAATTAAAGAAGGCAGAGGAAGCACAAAAAAATAATGCTTTCAAAGTGTTAGGTATATGCGCTCGTCATCGTTGTCAGAACTTCACCAGAGGCAGTGGCTGAATGGGAGGTGCTCAAATTCCCGTCTGCTATTCACATAGAATAGTTTTTCGCTCGCAACACGTTAGGGCTCATGAATTTGGGGATCATAAGGGATTAGGATGTAAGGTTATGGGCCAAGCCCAATACTTTGATAACTGAAGACCATCAATTTGGGCCAATAGGCCCAACGGGCCCAACAAATCTCCACCTTGGCTCAAATCATCCACCATCGTGTTCATCTATGTAGGAATTCATCATCGCACCTGAACTTAGTCGCATTTTTTAGTTAAATGTCAAGAGCAAGTGTACTCTATCGTTGTTGTATACGCGTGTCAAAGTGCAAAATTTATAAGATTGTCGTCCAAGGGAAAGCAAACATTGGCTAGTATCCGAATTGTTCATCGATTTAGGCTTTGTAAAGATAATATGTTTGAAGGTTTGGTATTAATACTAATGCTTAATATTCTACTCAAATAACTAGAATGTAAACTAGCTAAGTAAATGATCAAATAACGAACAAATGACTAATGGAATGGATGTAGAATACACTTGAGAAGAGATCAAGAATAATCATACTTATAGTTGAGACTTGAGCTAGATATGTAAAGCAATTCATAGTAATTCTCATTAACTTGTGGATTAAAAGCAATCACAAATTTACCCCTAGTCCCTATAGCCAAGACAATTAAGTTCTCGACTCTTTTACAAGCCTAAGTTTCCTAGGATTGGTCTTAATCTCAATTCCCTTAAGGTATTATGATCATAAGTTGGTTCTTTTTACTCAATTACTTAAGTGTCCCTCTATGAATGTTCTAAGCCTAAGGAAGGTATGACTTATCTCCCCTTATACTAACATGCATGCACAACTCAATATATGATTCAATTAAAACTTCACTCACAACATTGGAATGACCATCCTAATATAATGAATAGATAATTTAATCACACATACATTGAAATGAAACATGATTGATATATCATAGAAGAAAATCTACAAATTAATTCAAATCACTACTCAAGTTTTACATATCTAACTCTTCACCTCTACCACTCATATGACTATTGAAAAGAGAATGCAAGTAAAATAAAACAGGCACCTCTCGAGAATGAGCACGCGGGATATCCATTCAGTCTTTGAAAAGAAAAAAAAAAAAAAAAAAAAAAATATATATATATATATATATATATATATATATATATATATATATTAAGCTCATTAACAGTGTGGAAAAATTTATATAACTAATGACATGTAAACCTGGATTGATAAATTATCCTTCATAAATAAAAATGAAGCAGAAACACATGATAAACAAGTACGAAAAATTAAAGAAAATTAATTTCATAAAATATAATGTTATAAATTCAACAATATTTCAAGTTTGACATTCCTCTACTTAATTCTGAGCATATTTTTAGGAATATATATCTGCAAGAATCTGCATTTCGTGGGCAACATTTATTCAAACATTTGTGATCAATATGTTGGATAAGGCCACTTGGAAAAAGGTCAACCCAAAAGAAAAGGACAGTTTTGAGCAAAACTATGGCTATAAATAGGGACTAATTGGCAGCAAGCAAGAAAACATAATCAGTATAAGGACATGCAATTATATGAGGAAGAGAGGGCTTACATGAAGAGAGAAGCCATTGTTTATCAGCCAAGAATGACTTGCCTCGTATCTTTTACGAATGAGAATCTCTCTCGATCGATCGGTCGACACGAGGAAGTCATCTTGGCTTGGTTGACAGCCTCCCTCTTTCATGTTAATCCTCTTCATCCCCTTCCACCACCAACAAATGCTTAAACATGCATTTTATATATATTTGTAACTTACTCCCTCCGTCCCGGAATAAGGTATACGTTTACTTTTTACACGAAAAATTACATATTCTTTTATATGTACGTATATGGTGGATTCATAAATATATTCTGGAGGAAAAGTTATCCCCTACAAATCACTATTAAACACTTTGCCCATTTGCTTTAAGATACAAGAATTTCTATAAAATAGATGTAGTAACTATAAATAGACCGTCGTTTCTCTAGACATTTAGTCCAATTAATATTCACATAACCCACTAAAGAAGTGGTTAAATCAAAATATTAATTCAAAAGACACTGTCTTTTAAGGGAGAAGGGTGTACTATTAAAGTTATACTCCCATCATTTCTTTATTTATTTGTTTCATTACATTAGAAACACCCAAAAAAAAAAAATTACTTTATCATTATTTTATTACTAAAAATGACTATTACTCCAAAATCAAAAAATTGATATAATTTTTTTTTTGTTTTTTGAACTCCACGTGAAGATTGTTTGGGGTATATTTATAGCTAGAGTTAGCCTCTTCTAAACCGAATTTATATCATGTACCTTTGTAAATTCTACGATCCCATTTAATGTAAACACTCTAGCGATACATATGGTATATAGGATTGGAAGGGGGACCAAATGATTTATATTGTAAATCCGATTTACACAAGTATTTGTAATATAACTAAGCATGTGACTTAATTATTAATTAGGCTGCATTTTCATATATAGATAAGAAATTAAGTTAATTTGTTAACTAGGTTTACATAGATAAAGAAGGCAGAGGAAGCATCGTACACAAAACTAAAGCTTTTTCAAAGAAAATCAAATGTGGCATTCCAGCCTCTTCATTCTCTCACTCCCTTCCTTCATACAACCTGTTGGATAAACCACGTTCCTAAAACATAAACTCTATTCATACATAAAGAGAAATCTCATACCTCTCATCGTAGGATTGCGTAGCAACGGAAGAATACAGACGAACCGGTTGATACTCATGTTAGTATCTCTGGATCAAATGTTCAACATGGGGTTGAGAGATTAATTTTCACGAATGTGTATTAATTGTGGAATAGATTTTGGGTTGTGATTTCGGGAGAGAAGGAACACCAAGAGAGAATACGCTCAACTTTCTGTATGATGTGTTCTGCGTTCTGAAAAACATTTCAATGTATGAGCGTTTTTTAACTGCTTCCGTGCAGTAACTTATATCCCAAGGAAATAGGAGTTGAGAACCGTCTCATAACTCATTTTTTCTCTATTATCCACTTTCATATGTGGAATATAATTAATTAATATTAACTATTATTTATATCTCCCACTCACATATGAAGTCAAAGTCGCCTGACTCATTTTCTTCATGAATTATATTCTCATACAGATTAATACATCGTATGACCCACGAGATATGTGTCTTAATTGCTATATATTTGTTAGAGATATATAGCAACTCAACCACTTTATCAAAGAAACTCAACAAGCTCGCTATACCTCAGAACTCTTGAACATTTAACATGAGTTTACATATCTTTCAATCCCTTAATTTGTAAGAGCATATTAAACCCTTTTGCAAAACTATGTATTCTAATCAAGAACATACTTGATTGACTAGTCAATGAATCACAATAGTATATGTTAAATTAAGACGTCCTTCCCATCTCAGTAAATACCTACGGTTTTTCACTGTAACTGCTTTCCTAGACATGCACCGCATTGCCATTATTAATCATAGCTCTTTTGGTAACATGCTAAAGTAGCAACAGTTAAGTGAAAGTTTAGAATATTGTAGAAAGTCATAAGGGTAACAAATAGATAAGGACTCATACTTTTGAGAAAATGAGGATAATTTTCTCAATCCTATTGGGGGTCAACTTAGCACAAGTCGTTTTCCTAAAACACTTGTCACAATGCCTTTAACTTCCTTCCATGAAAGCGTATGTCGTATTTTATTTTAATTTAGAAATCAAAGTTGAAGTGTGTCCCATACACTTAACCCGGATATCCTCCCTACAACGTATAAGATCTCCATCGATTTAGCTTTACAATAAGTTTGATTAGATTCGTGGCAAAATCTATCTCGATTATATTAATTATTGTAATCTCATCTCTGCGCTCCCACTTAGCCAGAGGTGATTGCTCGTATGAGAGAACTAATCATAACTTATCGACATAGTATTATATATGAACCATCACATATAATTTATAAAAATATATGTATAGTTAAGCCGTTAACTATTCCGTTAACATACATAAACATATTCAATACATCGTTTTAAATCCTTCATAAACCTAATCCTTTTACATGTTCTATGAAAACATCTCTGGAAATCGATTTGGTAAAGGGATCTGCTAACATCAAATGAGTAGAAATGTATCTAAGAATCACTTTCTTCTTGTCTACAATATCTCTAACAAAGTTGAATTTCGTATCAATGTATTTGGTCTTTCCATGATATTTAGGGTCTTTTGTGTAAGCAATGGCTGCTTGATTATCACAATTGATTAAAAAAGCTCCCACTAGAGTGTTTAAGAGCTCCAAGTCTTTCATGAATCTTCTCAACCAAATAGCCTCTTGAACTGCAGACGCACATGCTATAAACTCGGCTTCTATAGTGGACAATGCTATGCAAGTCTGTTTCTTGCTACACCATGAGATTGCTCCTTTGTTGAGCAAGAAGACATAACCAGAAGTTGATTTACGTTCATCTAAATCTCCACTCCAGTCAGCATTTGAATACCCATTCAGTGTACTGTACTCCCTTGGTAATAAAGAGAATAATCTGCAGTCCTTTTCAGATATCTGAAATTTCTTTTTATAGCCATCCAATTCATCTTCCCCAAATTGGATTGATACCTGCTTACCAGACCAATGATATAGCAAATGTCTGGTCTTGTACACAGTATTGCATACATAAGACCTCTAATCGCATTGGCATATGACACTTTGGACATTTTATTCTTTCATCTTGAGTCACATTTGTTGACTCAATGATTCGCCTTTCACAATGGGAGTATCTATGAGCTTGCAAGTTTCCATCTTGAACCGTTCTAAAAGTTTCTTGATGTAAGTTTTTGAGACAAACTCAATAATTTGTTTAATGATCCCTATGGATCTTTACACCAAGTATGTATTCTGCCTCACCCATATCTTTTATTTTGAAATTTGAAGATAACCACCTTTTTATGATTTTAAGATACTCTTTGCTATTACACGCTAGTAGTATGTCATCCACATACAAGGATAGAATCACAAAATAACCATCAGACCGTTTAACGTAAACACGGTAATCTTCATTTATCATAATAAATTTATACGAGATAATCGTAGTGTGAAACCTCAAACACCATTGTCTAGATGATTTTTTGAGTCCATAGATTGACTTCATTAATCTACAAACTTTATCCTCTTGACCTCGAAGAATAAATCCTATAGGCTGTTGCATGTAGATTTGTTCTTCTAATTCTCCATTAAGAAATGTGGTCTTAACATCCATTTGGTATAATTCTAAATTCATACTAGCCACTATAACCAACAGTAGATGAATCTAGGCAAACCTCACTACAGGTGAAAAGGTTTCTTCATAGTATATACCCTCTTGTTGAATATAACCTTTTGCCACCAAGCGAGCTTTATACCTCTCTATTGAGCCTTCAATCTTTCTTTTGATTTTGAGAATCCATTTATTCATAATTGCCTTTCGTCCCTTCGGAAGTTCTACAAGTTCCCAAACTTGATTTGACTTTGTAGACTCCATCTCCTCTTTCATCGCTTTCATCCATTTCTCCTTTGCCGGACAAGTCAGAGCTTCTTTAACATTTCTGGGTTTTTCCTCATCAACAGGAGAAACATCTCAATTTTTTGGTGAAATAAAGAAGGCATGTCCTTCAATATCATAATGCCTTTGGGGCACATATTTCCTAGAACTATTCCGAGATAGCTGTTGATGATCTTCTGTAGATAAAATTCTCTCATTGGGAATTGTCTGATCCTCAATCGGCAAATATCTATCAAGATCCACACCATCAGCTAAACTACTACTTCCACTTGGATCTTGTAGGTATTGGTTTTCTACTACCTCGAAATAGGTTCAGCATCCCTGATGCCCCCTACTAGGAAATTCAGTTTCCAGAAAATGAGCATTATGTGATTCTATCTCAATTAAGTTCCCATCTTGATCTCCTATGAACACGTAACCCTTAGAATGTTCGCAGTATCTTATGAAGATACATTTTTGCCTCTAGGGTCCAAATTTCTATACTGACTTGATGAATCATGTACGTAAGCTGCTCATCCCCAAGCTCTAAGGTTATTTAAGTCAGGTTTTCTACACGTCTAAAGTTCATATAGAGTCGAAGCAAATGATTTGGAAGGCACACGATTAAGCAGATAAGCTACCGTAAGCAAATGCATCTCCCCAAAAAGAGATCAGTAGATTAGCTTGTGCCATCATAGATCTTACCATCTCCAACAAAGTCCTATTCCTTCTTTCAGCATGATAAGTCATATTTTAGCACAATTAATTGGTTGAAATTCATGTTTATGTGATTGACTTATGTGCTAATTGGGTGTTAAATTGACTTATCTTGTCTTTGGTAAATTAGAGCTTTAATATTATAAATTGATGTGGAAAAAGGCTGTTTTGTGGAGGAAATTCGTTGCTGCCAGATGAGCTGACACTGAACCCTTCAGTGTCAGTGGAAACGAATGAAAATTCAGAATAAATAAGGAAAGTGGTAGCTGGAAATCCTCTCACACGTTTTTTCACAATCCAAAATCATCCCATATCAGGCCCATATCTTATGGAAGGCACGATAAATAAAAAAGAGATATTGGAGATATTTGTGGAAGAAGGAAAGAGATCAAGCAAAAGAAGGGAAGATATTTTGTTTATATTTTGGGGAGGCTGCTACACGAAGGGACAAGATACTTCTAGGAGGATTGGTATGAAGAAGCAGCGACAATAGAAGGCAGTTTTGAGATCATGAAGATCCAAGTTCATTGGACATCATCGGTTTTTATATTTTAATTTTGTTTTTGCTATGAACATGCGGGGCTAATCTCCTTTTCTAGTTTAGGATTTCGTGAACCTCCTGTTGAACCTTAAATTAATTATTAAGGGTTTTTCATTGAATCTTTTGTGCAAGTTTATTCTATTACATGCTTTGAAGTTCTTTATAGCACTTTAATATTTATTTTAGCCTGATCAACTAGTGTAATTATTTTATTGCTTACTGCTATTTCATGATCTACAATCCGTAATTGTTGTAGGAATTGGATTATGTAGCAAGTAAAGATTATTCCCTCTTAGTTTAATAGGATCGAGGTTGTATGATTCCTAACTGGATTTCGTAGTCTAGTAATTCTATGTTTAGAGTCTTAATGCATTTACGAGTTCGAATTCATTGGGTCACTCGTAAATAGTTCAATTTAGTGGTCATACCCTAATTGATGAACATAAGAACATTCGGGTTGATTAGTCGTACCGTCAATCTAGGGATTTGAGTTTGCACACTAGGCTAGATGTTTAATTCATATAATTAATTAATTTAATAAACGGGAGGGGATCGACATTGATGAGTGTGTAAATTCACAAGTTTGGCACCATGTTTTGTGCTAGTTCTGGAGAGTTTTGAGGTGGAAATAGGTGGAAAACCTATACATATTGTGAATTAGCATGAATCAGGTGTTAGCGGAGCTATTTGAGTGATTTTCATAGCAAAAACGGAGTGGAAGTGCCAAGAATCAAAGAGACAAAGTCGAGACCACACGAACCGCTAGGGTTCGACCTGATGGAGGAGGGTTCGACCTCTCCTACAGGTCGAACCAGTGTTGCAAAATGTACAGAAGGAGGGTTCGACCATGACACCAGGGATTCGACCTGTTCAACTGGTCGAACCATGGTCGAACCAGTTCACGAGAAGATGGGTTTGACCATGACGTTGGGGTTCGACCTGACAGTTGGTCGAACTAGGAGCGAAAATTGTCCAGTGGTGAGGTTCGACCAAAGAAGAAGTGGTTCGACCTCTACAAGAGGTCGAACCAAGTGCAGAATGTGTCCAGTAGCAGGGTTCGACCTGTGGTTCGACCTGTGGCCAGTGGTTCGACTTGTTTGACGAAGTCGAACCAAAACACGGAAACTTACCTTATCCGGATTTTCGAGGCCAAAACGCATGGGATCACTTGAAAGGCCCATTCCAAGCCCTAGAGACGTGATTACAAGTATAAAAGGAGGCTCATGCAGTCAAGAAAATGATGACGCGAGGAGCTTAAGATCGTGAATCATAAACGGAGACAAGAGAAGAGATTGGTGATCCATCCGGAAGGCGGTGACAGAGGTGCAGCTGGAGATTCAAGTAAGATTAGTCCAACTAACCATGATTGTTCTTAGATCAATCATGGGCTAGAGTTAATTTGTATTTCGTGTGTATACTCCGTACAACACTACTTGTGGTTTATTTTATATAAGATTGCACGTTTTTAATCCATACTCATAGTTGTTTTGTGCATCAATAATCGTTGTGTAGAGTCTGAATGCATAACATGGTTATTGGTTGAGTGCGTTCACTAATGAGCAGGGTTGATTGTTATAATTCTAAGTGAAGGGATTTCGAGGTTTTATTAGAACTGTCTTATATGAATGTTTATTAATTGAATTGAATTCGGGTTAACAAGTAGGATTAAAAGTATAACTTTATAGTGTACCTAAAAAGAGAGATCAAATCGGGTTAGAGTACTAAGTGCACGGGAAATAATTGATTATGATAGTACCTAGAAAGGGAGGTAAAGTATACGTCTTGCTCTGAGGATACTCACACGTGTCAAAAGCTTATCTATTTTTGTCCATAGAATAGATTTGTATGGTCTAGCGATGCGTCCATAAACCATAAGGCAGAGTCGGACATCGACACACGAAAGTATGAATTAACAAACGAAACTGGATGGCTTGACGAACTACCTATTATCTTATTTGATCAAAACTACTATTTCCTTGTTCTTGTTATTTATTTGCAATTTTTATTATTACTTAGCTTATAAATCTACAAGTCTAATTATCAACATAGTCTTAATTGCTAGAAAATAACAAAAGTAATATTTATCCGTCCCGTGGATTCGATATTTAACTTGGTCACCTTCAAAACTACAATTGATATCCTTCATACTTGGGGATTTAAGTTGTGTGTTGAGAAAATGCCCATCAAGTTTTTGGCGTCGTTACCGGGGACGGCTTAAAATATCTTTTTGTTATTTCTAGTTTATTAAGGCTATTTTTCATGTTTTGTTGTTTTAATTCTAGTTCTTTTCAAGTGCATGCTCACGAGATCAAAGAAAGGTGAACTTGAACCCTATAATCCTGAAATCGGAGCATCGTCAAGAAAGAAGAAGAAAAAGAAGAGCAAGGCAAAGAATATTAATCCAACTGAAGCTCTGAATTTTGGAATTGAAGTTGACGAGCAGAATTCGCAGACGATTGAAGCTACAACTGAAGTTAATTCGGGAGTAATGACAGTCAACATGGCAGTGAATCCGGATAATCTAGCCATCCGAGAGGTTTTCAGAAACAATGGGGCTGGAAATTTTGGGCTTCTAGGAGCGAGGGGAACTAATTCAGCTTTTGATCTTCATCTCGCTCTTATTAGCATGATAGAAAGGAACTCCTTTTCAGGAGGATCTTTCGAGGATCCGCAGCAGCATCTGAACAAGTTCATGGGCTATGCAAGTACTCAAAAAGACGCAGGAGAACATGAAGATGCTAGGAAGATCCTTTTGTTCAAATTCTCGCTTACTGAAAAGACGAGAGATTGGTACGACACTATCAATGCAGCTGAGTGCACCACTTGGGAGCAACTGAAGTTAAGGTTCTTGGAGAGGTACATGCCACCTTCAAAGGTGTTTAAGATGAAGCAAGACATTAACCAATTTGCTATGGGTAGAGGTGAAAAATTTCATGAAGCATGAGATAGATTCAAGGACATGCTTAGGAAGTGTCCTCAACATGGGCTATCTAAAGCTCAATATATCAGTATATTCTACAATAGATTGGACTGTGATTCACGAGTGTTATTGGATACTTCTTCTAATGGAGCATTGCTTACAAAGTCATCCGTAGAGGCCGAAAAGTTGTTTGAAGATATTTCGATGAATTCGAGGGATTGGCCAACTGATAGAGTTAGAGGTACTTATGTCCTTGGTAAGGTAGCTAAGGTTGAACAAGCAATGGTTAAAACAAGTAGAGAGGATGAGATCGTCTCTAGCTTGTCCAATATCAACAAGCTATTTGAATCCCAACAGAAGCAAATCAGCGAATTATCTCAGCGCGTACCAATCATGCAGCAAGAGTTAAAGAATGAGGGACCAATCCAAGAGGAGTTGGAAGAGGCACACTATGCCATGGGTCAAAGTATTCAAGGGACTAGGTATCCAGATCAAGAAAACCGGAATTACTAAGGGAACTATCGAGGAAACTTTAATAATCGTGGTCCCCCTGGTGGTTATCAACAGCCTAGGAGGCCGGAGTTCTCATGGAGCAATCCGAATAATGTGATTCAACCTCCGATGGGTGTTGATCCAAGTACTAAGGTGGAAGAAGGGAAACCGGGTCTTGAGGATACTGTGAACAGGTATATGGCTAAGAATGATGAAAGAGTTAACTGCCTTGAAGCCAAACTTGAAAAGAAAATCAATGCAAACCATGAGGTTATATCTAAGTAGGTGAAGGACCTTACGTTGCTGATGAGGGAGATGGCAGGAAGTGTTAACAAGCTTACTAAAACTCTTGAGAAGGGGAAGTTCCCGTCTCAAAGTATTGAGAATCCAAGGTCCTGCAACGCCATCACATTAAGGTCGGGAACGCAGTACGAGGGACCTATGAGGCCAGAATCAAATTTGGACATGTCTAGGGTGAGGTTCGACCATGGTTCGACCAACATTGAAGGTCGAACCATACAGGGAAGGTCGAACCAACACACTGGACACGATCAAGAGAGATTGCAGCATCTGTTCGACCAAACTGTAGATGGTTCGACCTGTCCCATAGGTCGAACCCGACAACTCAGAGCACTCTATTTTTCCAGAACACCAATTTGACCAAATCAATCTTGGTTCGACCTATCCAACAGGTCGAACCCAGGTCGAACCGCACCACTTGGAGCACTATGTTTTATCGCAGCAACGGTTCAACCACGACGGTCATGGTTCGACCTATCAAACAGGTTGAACCTTGGTCGAACCGGATGGCGGAAGGAGTACAGTAGGCCAGTTCGACCTAGGTGCCCGTGGTTCAACCTACTCAACAGGTCGAACCTAGGTCGAACCCAGGTCGAACCTCAAATTCAAAAAGAGAGTCGTTGTCCAGAAGCAAGGTTCGACCAGTACGTGCCTGGTTCGACCTGTTCCACAGGTTGAACCCAGGTCGAACCCCATCAGAAATTACCTGTTGCTACTCCAAACACTCTCGATGATATTGATGCTACTCCAGTTGTTCGGAATGAGCAAAGTGCAGAGATAATAGCTGAGAAAAAGTGGGAGAGAGCCAAGCAATTGAGAGCCGAAAAGGAGAAAGTGGAGAAGGTTGATCGTGATGAATGGGGGATTCCCAAAACAAAGATACCTCCGCCCTTTCCTTACAAGCTTTTGAAAAAGGGATTGGAAGAGAAGTTCAAGAAGTTTTCAGAGATAATGAACAAAATAAGCTTGAGCATTCCTTTCTCAGAGGCAATCATGGAGATGACGTACTATGCCCGATTTCTAAAGGATATATTGTTGAAGAAGCGGAGCTTAACCGGAATTGAAATGGTGAATTTATCTGAGAATTATAGCTCAATCATCCAAAGGAAGCTGCCGCAAAAGATGAAGAATCCGGGGAGCTTCACTATTCTATGTGAGATCGGGAAGGGGCCGGCACGACGAGCTTTGTGCGATCTAGGGGCAAGCATCAATTTGATGCCTTTGTCCATCTTTCAGAGGCTTGATTTGGGGGAGTTGACCCCTACAACAGTGGTTCTCCAATTAGCAGACAGGTCGATGACGTTTCTAAAAGGTATAATTGAAGACGTTCTCGTCAAAGTGGAGAAGCTAGTCTTTCCTGTGGACTTTCTTGTGCTAGAGATGGAAGAAGACAAGGATAATATCCCTTTAATCTTGGGGAGACCTTTCCTTGCTACTGCTGGAGCTATGATTGATGTTCAGAAAGGAGAGCTTAGATTGCGGATGGACAAAAAAGAAGTTCTTTTCAACTTAGACAAAGCAATGAAGATGCCCATGGAGTCGCAGTGTTATAGTATTGCGTGGTGGAGGAGATTGTGAAGGAGGACATGTCTCTGATCCTGTCAAAGGATCCTCTTGAGACATGTTTGATGGAGTCTCTTACTTATCCCACTACGGAGCTTGACGGACTCTCCAACGAGGTATGTATTGACTTTCTTGAAAACTTACTTGCCTTGGGTGATGACAGGTTTGAATCGGGAAGAACTAAGGTGGAAGAAGTCAAGTGGACTAGGAAGTACTTGCCTTTGGATAACGAGAGCCCTCCGATGGAAGTGAGGAAGGAGGAGTTGAAACTTTTGCCGGAACACTTGAAGTATGCCTTTCTTAGCAACAATGAAAAATATCCGGTAATTGTATCTTCTTCTCTTGATGATGATCAACTTGAGGAGTTATTGAACGTTCTTAGGAAGTATAAATCTGTGATTGGTTGGTCTCTTGAGGATTTGAAAGGAATTAGTCCTTCGTATTGTATGCATAAGATAAGATTGTTAGACGAGGCAAAGGCAAGTGTTCAGAATCAGCGGAGGGTTAATCCCGTGATTCAAGAGGTAATTAGGAAGCAAATTCTTATGTGGTTGGATGCTGGAATCATATATCCTATTAGTGATAGTCCCCATGTGAGTCCATTACATGTAGTTGCTAAAAATGGGGGTATGACTGTAGTAAAAGCTGAGAATGGAGAAGCGATAGCTACAAGGATTCCTACGGGATGGCGTACATGTGTAGATTATAGGAAGTTGAATGAGAACACGTGTAAGGATCATTTTCCTCTTCCTTTCATGGATCAAATGTTAGATCGTCTTGCAGGGTATGAGTTTTATTGTTTCTTGGATGGATACTCGGGGTACAACCAAATTATGATTGCCCCCGAGGATCAAGAAAAGACCACTTTTACTTGCCCCTACGGGACCTTTGCTTTTCGGAAAATGCCATTTAGGTTATGTAATGCGCCTGCTACTTTTCAGAGATGCATGATGGCAATATTCGATGGGTTGATAGAGAAGATCATGGAGGTGTTCATGGATGATTTTTCTATTTTTGGTTCCTCCTTTGATATTTGTTTGTCTAACCTAGCTACTGTTTTGAAGAGATGCCAAGTGACTAATCTTGTTTTGAATTGGGAAAAGTGCCACTTCATGGTGAAGGATGGGATTGTTCTTGGGCATCATGTCTCAGCTAAAGGGTTGCATGTAGATCGTGCTAAAGTGGTGGCGATTGAGAAGCTTCCACCACCGACCAATGAAAGAGGAGTGAAGTCCTTCATTGGACACGCCGATTTTTACAGGAGATTCATAAAAGACTTCTCAAAATACTCTAAGCCCTTATCTCACTTACTTGAAAAGGATGTTCCTTTTGTGTTTGATGATGTTTGTGTAACAGCTTTTCAAGTTTTGAAGAGGCGCTTATTTCTGCACCTATCTTGATCACACCGGATTGGACTCAACCGTTTGTACTAATGTGTGATGCAAGTGATGTAGCACTTGGAGTGGTGCTTGGGCAGCTAAAGGAGAAGAAGTTTTACGCCATTTACTATGCAAGTAAGACTTTCGATACGGCACAAAAGAATTACACGGTGACTGAAAAGGAATTTTTGGCGGTTGTGTACGCATTCGACAAGTTTCGTCAGTATTTGGTTGGCATGAAGACTATTGTGTACACGGATCATTCAGCGATTCGGTACTTGATGGAAAAGAAGGAGACGAAGCCTAGGATAATAAGGTGGATTCTTTTACTTCAAGAGTTTGACATGGAGATTCGGGATAAGAAAGGTTCGGATAATGTGTTGGCGGATCATCTTTCGAGGTTGGAGACTAGGGAACATTGTGATAATTCTTTCGAATATATTGAGGAAATGTTTCTGGATGAAAAGATCATGGCCGTGTTTGTTGAAGGCGCTGAGCGAGCGTGTGTGGTTGCTGCGCAGGGAGTTGATCCATGGCATGCGGATTATGTTAATTATATTGCTGTGGGAGAACTTCCAAGGGATCTCAACCGATATCAACTTGCTAAATTCAAAAGGGAGGTAGAGACCTTCATATGGTATGATCCGTTTGTGTACAAAATTTGCACGAATTCTATCATCCGTAAGTGTGTGCTCGAGATGGAGATGGAGAGTGTTCTCGAGTTTTGCCATGCACAACCTAACGGGGGGCACTTCGGCGCTCAAAAGACAACAGCCAAAGTACTTCAGTCCGCTCTTTATTGGCCTACCTTGTTTAAAGATTGTGAGACCTATGTGGCGTCTTGCGATAGGTGTCAACGCATGGGGAACATCGGTAGGAGAGACGAGATGCCGCTTCAGCCAAGTATAGTGGTCGAGATTTTTGATGTGTGGGGTATCGATTTTATGGGGCCTTTTTCCCCATCTAATGGATTTCTCTACATTCTACTTGCGGTGGATTATGTTTCTAAGTGGGTGGAAGTGATTCCTACTCGCTTGAATGATTCGAAAACTGTTATATCTTTCTTGAAGAAGCATATCTTTGCCTGTTTTGGAGTCTCTAGAGCACTTGTTAGTGATGGAGGTACGCATTTCGTAAATAAATTTCTTGAGAAGGTGCTTAAAGGGTATGGTGTTAAGCATAGGGTTACTACACCCTATCATCCTCAAGCGAATGGGCAAACGGAGGTCTCTAACCGTCAAGTCAAATAGATTTTGGAGAAGGTGGTCGGAACCATAGAAAGGATTGGGCTTTGAAGCTGGATGATGTCGTGTGGGGTTCCGGACCGCGTACAAGATGGTGTTAGACATGTCACCATATCAGATTGTCTATGGGAAGCCGTGACACTTACCTGTAGAGATTCAACACAAAGCGTTTTGGGCTTTGCGAAGCTTGAACTTGACTCTCAAGGATGTGAAGGAGTTGAGGATTACTCACATCAATCTTTTGGATGAGTTTCGGAGTCGTGCGTACAAGAATTCAGATATCTATAAGGAAAGGATTAAGAGGTGGCATGATTCATAGATCTCGTACAAGGAGTTCAAGCGAGGAGATGAGGTATTACTTTTTAACTCTCGTTTAAAGCTTTTTGCAGGCAAGTTGAAGTCAAAGTGGACGAGGCCGTTCATGATTCATCGAGTCTTAGGAGGGGGGAGTTTTGAGCTCATTGACAAGGATGGAGACATTTTTGCGGCGAATAGACATCGCTTGAAGCATTACAAGTCGTCGGATGATGTTTGTGTCATCTTTGTGGATACCTTGATCTGATTTGGTACCGTCGTGACTATCCGACGTTAAATATGAGCGCCTGTTGGGGGCTTTTCTCTCCTGTTTTATTGTTTTATTTCTTTCGTGTGAGTAAAAAATTTTTATATTTGAAGTGCTTACTTATCGGCAATAACATCTCTTTGCAAACTTAGTTTCACCTATGGTTTCTACTAAGTTTGGGGGGGTGTGATGTACTTACCTCAATAAGCACCGATAGTATAATCTTTTCTTTGTGATGTTTGTTAGGGGAGTTGGTTTTTGAACCATATTTAAAATTTTAATCGATTTTGATGTGATGATTTTTTACAACTTTCCTAATGTTTAGTGGATTTTGGTTGTGTTTTCTTTTACGGAGTTACTCATAAATGATATTTTGTGAAACAATTTTTGATGAAGTTGTGCTCTAGTTGGTATCTAATAATTCGTATTGAAGTTTGAAGTGTGTAGGGATTGAAGAACACTCAGTTTGGAAGCTTAGAAGGGTGGTTCGACCAAAGCCAGGGTAGATTCGACTAGTGCCAGGAGGTCGAACCAAGCAGAGGAAGTCGAACCGACGCAAAAAATCATCCAATAAGGTGGTTCGACCTGAACATTGTTGGTTCGACCTGTCTAACAGGTCGAACCAAGGCCGAACCTGGTGACTTAAAATTTATAGTATGGTGGTTCGACCTGAGCCATTATGGTTCGACCTGATCAGAAGATCGAACTAGTCCATTCAGAGCACTCTATTTTTCAGGTGATAGGTTCGACCAAAACAAGAGTGGTTCGACCTGTTCAGAAGGTCGAACCCAGGTCGAACCATGAGGAGCAGTTGTCCAGAAGGTAGGTTCGACCTCGTCACAAGATTGGTTCGACCTGTTCAGAAGGTCGAACCTAGGTCGAACCAAAAGGTAAGTTTGTCCAGAAGGTAGGTTCGACCTCGTCGCTCGAGGTTTGACCTGTTCCGCAGGTCGAACCCAAGGTCGAACCCAGTCAGGTACGCATTTTAAGTTGGATTTTTAGAAGGGTTCGATCATTCTTTTTGTTCACCAAACCTCGAACCCTCCCCGAACCTTAACACCCTTGCACAAATTCATCAATTACACTTGATTTTGCACCGATTACACAACATTACACTCTTAATTCTTGAATTGGGAGCGGATTTGGGCGATTTTTATCGCGAATTAGGGCTTCAGTCGCGCATTTTGAGTGTTGTGTGCCAATTGTCGATTGTTAACCATGGGCAAGACTAAAGGTACGTTTTTTCAACTCAATTACCCTAGGATTGAAGTTTATTACAAGAAATGTGCTGTGGGTAAGTTGATTAATGTTGATTTTGGTTGAAATTCATGGTGATAATGGATATTGTTGAGTTGATTCATATGAATTCATGTTTATTGGTTTGAGATTGCTTGATTATGGATAGAACTCGAGTTTTATGTGGATTGATCAAGGATATGATGCATCTAGATGAATGAACATGTTAGTTAGGTTTGAATTGTTGATAATTGGAGTTGTTCATGAGGTTCAATTGTTGAAATTCTTGTTGAATAACTTGAATTAGTTGATGCATGCTTGTTGTTTATGATTTGAAGATTAAAGGTAGTGTGATCGAAGATGTTTTGAGCATGTTAATTAAGCAAGTGATGTTGAGATGATAGTTGGGTTGATTAAGCATGGATGCTTGAAGTCTTGAGTAGAGTATATGATATGCTAGTCATATACTTGTGTTCTTGTCTTGTTGGTTGTATTGAAGTAGTTGTTTTCCGGAAAGGGACAAGGATCAAGTAAAGGGAAAGGTAAGGCGGATGAAGCAAGATCAAAGAAGAGGAATGATAGGCCTTCGAATGTGGACACGGTGACAAGGAAGCTGAGGCTACATGATCATTTACCCGAGAACTTCAAAATTCAAATGCAAAACTGGGATGAGATTAAAGAAAAGTGGGAAGAAGTCTCGGACAAGATAGCTCATACTCGATACCAAGATGATGAGGCGATGAGGATAATGAGAATTGAAGATGATATTTTCTAGATGTTTGATCAAGTGGGTATCCGGAGATTTATGGAGTTAAAGAGGCCGACATATTTTCATGTTACAGCGGAAGTAGTCTGCTCCTTCGAGATGGTGAAGGACCCACTTGGGTACCCGTATTAGTGTACGTTTCAGCTTGGTGGAGTGAGTAGGAGATGGACGTCTGAGAATTTTAGTGAGCTATTTGAGACGCCTTTGGGGATCTCTCGTTTGGAGAATGGTACGTTCAATGCTAATAGGTTTTGGAGAGAGATTACAGGGGGAGATTGGAGATTATAAGATTAGGCAGGCTCGAACTTCCTCGATAAAGAATCCAGTTTTGAGGTACATGGATCGTGTTTTGAGTAACACGTTGTTCGCCCTCTCAGAGGGGAGTGTTGTGTCTAGAGGAGAGCTTTATGCTTTGTGGTGTATGCTTAATGGGGTGCAGTTTAATGTTGGAGCTTATTTCATTGCACAGCTACATCGATTCAGGACCATTGTGTTTCAAAAAGTGAATATTGGAGGGTTACTGATGATCGTGGCTGAGCATTATAATTTGGATTTCACCGGTATCACACCAGTTAGAGGAGAGCCCAATTTGGCGATGTTTACATATGTGAAGGGAGGATTTGCACATTTCAGAAATGGAGATTGGTTCTTCACGATGGGACTCAAGCCCTTCGAATTCATGTTTCCCTTTGACGTGAGTAACTTGATAACTATTCGGGTGGCAAGGAACAAGTTGATGGATTCTCTTAGACACAACGCCTTATCCATGGCAGCGAGGTCGGGTGGTGATTGGAGGACTGTATCGCAGATGTGTGCGGATGGTAGGATGGCGGAGTTTCAGCAGATTGTGGATCAAGGAGAGTTCCGTCCACCACAACAGCCCGAAGAAGAGGAGTATCAAGAGGAGGATCATGAGCCAGCACCGCAGCATGAGCCAGCACCGCAGCAGCAGCGGGCTGTCCGAATGATACACGGGAGCAGCTCCACCTTATTCATGAGCAGCTGGTCGCGATCGTTGCTAGCCAGCAGGAGACAAACCGACAGCTCGAACTCGCCAATGCCAACTATGCTACGTTGAATGAGAGGTACACGGCCTTGAATGAGAAAGTTGGTAGGTTGGGTGATCGAGTTGATTACTTGGATAGACACATCGGTGATCTACACCGGATTGTGGAGCGGAGGCTTGATCATGAGGATGATGATGCTCCGGAGGAGTACTTTTTCAGGTTTTCTTTGGTTTTCTCTGATTCATCTTGATTCCCTTATTCTTCTTTTTATCTTTATAGGTTGGGGTATGATTCATGCGTGAGTGGAATGTATAAGTGATATCTTGTATGATTGATTGAGTATAAGCTTATTGATTTTTGTGCATTCATATGTTCATGTGTTAATTTCTATTGATGAAAAGCATGTATAATTTGATAAGTATATTGAGTTCTTGTGAAATTGATCTTAATTATGTACTATGAGGAGTACTTAGGATTCTAATTACCTATGTGAGGATTTGAGGCTTGATAATCATGCGTTATCATGATTATTTTATTCTTGAGAGGATCATTCATATGAACGTATTCTAGAACTTGGCTTGGAGTCTTGTGTGAGACTTATGATTGATAAATTGCTAGGACATGATCTTAGGCCATTATTTTGTGCTTAAGTTACTTAGCCAAATTTTGTCCTTCTTAATGATCTTATTAACATTTGGATGCCCCGTTGAGCCGTTAAAGCTTTTTCTTTGGTAGCCGAAGTAAATAACCTTATAAACCTTTACTTGAGCTTTGATTAACCTATTCATTGGTAGAGAGAGTGGAGGTGAGTAAGTGTTGCAAGAAGAAAAAGGGAGATAGAATATGGTTGGATGAAAAGAATATGGTTAAATCTTGTTTAGGGGTAGTGCCCGAAACTGGTACCCCGATTGTTTTTATACATGGTGTGTGAAGCTTAGTAGCTGACGGCCTATACAGGAGAAGAAGGGTAGTGCCTGAAACCGGTAACCGAATTGTTTAAAAAGATGATGTTGATGCCATGAAAAGAAGGAAAATTCAGGAATTTTACAAGTTCAAGAGATGACATTGGAGGGGAACTTGCTGTAAGAAGAAGAAATCGAGAACCTCCAAGGTAACTCTCTACTAGTGTCTTAAGTCACTTTACCTAAGTTTTCCTACCTTTTTCCAAAGAGCCAACATTACAACCCAAAAACAAGTCCTTTGTGATCCTAGTGAAGAGTTGATTATAAGTTGATTTTTGAGACCTTTGCCAAGCTTATGGTTACGCGTGAATATGGATTGATATGAGTGTTTATATTAACCTATATAGTGCCTCATTCACTTGAGTGAAAGAGAATAAATACTTATCTTGTGAGCGAAATTACTTAGTACTCCGAATGGTGTGTGATTGGATTGGTTTTGCATGAGTGATATATATGAAGCAATTAATACTTGTTTGATTGAATGAAGTTGCATGTGTGATATGTGTTGTACTTGATCTTGGTGAATTATACACGACTCCTGTGGTTTGATTTGGTTGCCTCGGGACGAGCAACATGTAAGTTTGGGGGTTTGATGAGTGTGTAAATTCACAAGTTTGGCACCATGTTTTGTGCTAGTTTTAGAGAGTTTTGAGGTGGAAATAGGTGGAAAACCTATACATATTGTGAATTAGCATGAATCAGGTATTAGCGGAGCTATTTGAGTGGTTTTCATATAAAATATGGAGTGGAAGTGCCAAGAATCAAAGAGACAAAGTCGAGACCACGCGAACCGCCAAGGTAAGGTAGGGTTCGACCTGATGGAGGAGGGTTCGATCTCTCATATAGGTCGAACCAGTATTGCAAAAAGTGCAGAAGGAGGGTTTGACCACGACACCAGAGGTTCGACCTATTCAACTGGTCGAACCATGGTCGAACTAGTTTGCGAGAAGATGGGTTCGACCACGATGTTGGGGTTTGACCTGACAGTTGGTCGAACCAGGAGCGAAAATTATCCAGTGGTGAGGTTCGACATGGGGTTCGACCAAAGAGGGAGTGGTTCGACCTGTACAAGAGGTCGAACCAAGTGCAGAATGTGTCCAGTAGCAGGGTTCGACCTGTGGTTCGACCTGTGGCCAGTGGTTCAACTTGTTTGACGAAGTCGAACCAAAATGCGGAAACTTACCTTATCCGGATTTTTAGGCCAAAACGCGTGGGATCACTTGAAAGGCCCATTCCAAGCCCTAGAGACGTGATTACAAGTATAAAAGGAGGCTCATGCAGTCAAGAAAATGACGACGCGAGGAGCTTAAGATCGTGAATCATAAGAGGAGACAAGAGAAGAGATTGGTGATCCATCCGGAGGGCGGTGACAGAGGTGCAGCTGGAGATTCAAGTAAGATTGGTCCAACTAACCATGATTGTTCTTAGATCAATCATGGGCTAGAGCCACTTCGGTAGTTCTAGGGTTATGAAGGTTTCATGAGTTAATTTGTATTTCTTGTGTATACTCCGTACAACACTACTTGTGGTTTATTTTATAAAAGATTGCACGTTTTTAATCCATACTCATAGTTGTTTTATGCATCAATAATCGTTGTGTAGAGTCTGAATGAATAACATGGTTATTGGTTGAGTGCGTTCACTAATGAGCAGAGTTGATTGTTATAATTCTATGTGAAGGGATTCCGAGATTTTATTAGAACTGTCTTATATGAATATTTGTTAATTGAATTGAATTCGGGTTAACAAGTAGGATTAAGAGTGTAACAATAAATTTTGTATTTATAATAAAATAAATACAAGTTAATTACAATAATAATCCAGAAGGATTAAACTTGATAATTAAGGGAGCAATCTCTATCAATCCTCTGATTCTTCTCTCGAACCAACGTGGACTTTGACTTTGACTAGTTGTGTTGACGGCGCTGACTGTGTTGACTGGAGTGTACGTTGACTGTGTTGACAGCATGTGTGGAGTCGGATCTTCAATTGAAGCTTGTCCGAGCTCGAATTTAGGACTTTGTAACGTTTATCCAGAGGCGTCGAGTCTTTGTTTGGATTAAACGTATTTGATGTGAAAACACTCGATCTGGGGGGCTCAGCACCTTAATCTCGGGTCGTATGCTGTTCTTGTCTCAAAGAACACTGAAGAACTTAACGTATGCAAAACACTCGATCTGCGGGGCTTAGCACCTTAATCCCGGGTCGTTTGCCGTTCTTGTCTTGAAGATCCTGAGGAGCGTTGCTCGTGTTTCAACCTCTTCAGAGTGTCTGTGTTTTCAGATGCTTCAGTGTGTATCTGGAATGAATGGAGGAGACCCCTTTATATAGGTGAGAGGTGAAGACCCCCTCATAAATGTCCTGCATTCTGATTGGTCCAGAGTTATTTGGGCCATATCCTGCGGGCTTGGGCCTCCACTTGTTTGGGCTGTAATCAGACCTATTTTATTTGGCCCTGATTTAATTTGTATGGGCTTGTTTGACTTCAGTCAGACCTCCTTTAATTTGGGGCTTATTTGACTTGGGCCAGGCCTCATTTAATTTAAGCTCCATTTAATTTGTTGGGCCCAAATTATTTATTAATTTACTTTAGGAATTAATTTATTTAAATTCCAAAATAAATTAATATTTAATTAATAAAATCCACATGTTGCCATTTAATTGGACAGTAGAATTTTAACTGCTTACAAATGCCCCCTTGTGATTTGTTTCACAGACGCCATGTCTTGTTATGAAGGAATCGCAAAAATCCCTTTTATTTTCAGCATTTATAATTTGGGCTTTTGCAATTGAGGAATTACTTTTTTCCAAATAAATTTTTTCTTGGCCCAATTTATTTTCTTATGCCCAAATCCAAAAGAGAATATGGAATAAATTTGTTTCTTGTCCACCTAGATAAGAGAATATGGGACATATTTGTTTCTTGTTCACCAAGATAATTTCCATATCTTTGCTCAAAATAAAAGAAATTTCTTGAGATCCTGAGAGATTTCACTCATGCAAATTATTTCCATAATTTGCTGCAGCCTCTTCACTATATAAGAAGGACCCGGTGTATTTGATTTCTTCATCCACAGAATGTAAAACACTTAAAGTTCTGATTTTTTTCTTCACTTCTTTTTTTTTATTTTTTTTTCTCGAAGAGTTATCCTCCTTTGTCTTGCAGATTCCTTCATCACGCATTGCCTACTATCAATGTAAGCCCTCAATCCATTTTTTTAATCTTTTAAATCTGCTTCTTTATATCTGCTTCATCTTTATTTCTGCTTTTTTTTATGTTTTCACTTGTCACTGTACAATTGTATACTCGGGATCTTCCTGTCAATCTCGTCCCTTAACGGTTGTCCCTTAACAGAATTTATCCCTTAACGGTTGTTAGTTTATGGATTTAACCACTGTCCCTCTGCATCTTCGGCAACAGTTGTGTGTGAATGTGGCTGCTCTTGAGTTTTCCATCAAAGTTCTTGGTGTTTTCACAATTCCGGGGCATCAATCGCAGTGACTCAAACAGCGGCGAGGGTCGTGAGTATCGATGGTTGGAGCCTGATTCTAGTGGCGATAGTGCATGTGATAGCACAGTAATCGGTTCTCGACGGCGGCACTGGCGGCATATGATCGACTAGCTCTGGATTATTTGGAGTTTGCGACAAAACTAGTAATTGCTTGGTGGTTAACGATGAGCAGTTCCGTGAAGGTGGAGATGAGCAGCGGTTGTTGCCTCGTCCCTTTAACAATTATCCCTCGGTTTGTTCCTCGATTTGTCCCTCGATGATGAAATTGAAGCTGAGCCCAGTTGCCCCTCAGATTGTCCCTCGGTGATGAAATTGAGGCTGAGCCCGGTTGCCCCTCAGATTGTCCCTCGGTTACCAGTTGTGTACGCAACTTTCAGAGGCAACATGTTGGCAGTATACCAGAGCAGCATGACTTGACGGCAACTATTTGTTGAGGCTGATGATGGAGTCGACAAGAGAAATGGCTATCGTTGTGGTCTCACGTGATGTGGAGATGTGCTGGTTTCAGTATGTCTTCGTCAGTGCGACGAGCTCCGGCGGCAACAACGACAATAGGGCAGCTTGATAGTGATCATGCGGTGGCGATTTGCTTGTGAGTGAGTGCCATGATTGATCGACAGCCGTGGATGGTGGTGACGGACATCGATGAAAAGGTGAGCTTTCTGTGAGCAGTGACGAAGGTGGGCACGCTGCGTCAGCGTGGGCGGCGGGAGACAACACGACGACTGGGGATCAGCGGTGACTTCGCGATCTGGTGGCGAAGACAGCGGGATGATGATAAATGAATCCGACAATGCGGCTAACGAGGTTGACAACTACAGCTGTTTCAATGAATTCCAACAGCGATTTGCAACGGTGGCTGATGGAGAGTGGTTGATGGCGAGCGGATCCGGCGATGCGGCGAGTCTGCGATCTGTGGCGGGCGATCGTCGGAGCCGAAGACGCGGCGGATGTTGAGGATGAGTTGATTGACGGGTTCCCACGGTGAATCTATCAACGCGTCGAGTCTGCAGCGGCTAACTCCGGCTGAGTGGATCCACCGACGGGAGGCAGCGATCCAATGATGCGGCGGTCTTCACGCGGTGTTGCGGTGATAGCCAGGAGTTGAGAGGAGGTACCGATCTGGCGTGGTGGCTGCTGGCGAAGAGTTCCAGACGGCTGCTTCATGTGGCGGCATTAACGGCGGCACGCGGCGGATCCAGCGGCGCTGTTCCTGTCGATCGGAGGCGACGATGACTGTGCATCAGCGGGGGCGGCGAGATGCAGCGGGATGCTCAAGGGATTCGGCGACGAGATAGCGTAGCATAGTCCATCGCAGAGAGCTTTCTGCTTTGGATAAGAGAAGCCCTCAATTTTGACTCACCCATTTAATTTTGACTTTTTTTTTTTAATTGGGCTCAATTTTGCCTTTTGATTTGGGCTCAATTTAGCTTTTTGATTTGAGCTCAATTTCATTCCCACTTAGCCCAATAACTTTAATTTGGGCTTCCTTTAGTTGCATCTCAACAAATGCTTGGGCCAATTAAAATAAAAGTTTGGGCCTCAACTCTTCAAAAATTATTTAAACCCAAACATGAATTATTTTAATAGACCACCATAATATTTTAGGCTCTTCATTGTTTAATTTATAATTTTGAATTTAATAATTAATTGACCACATAATTTATTTTGGGTCTTTTAATTAATTAAATCCATAAATTTTAAATTAATTAATTTGCATAATTATCTAACAATCTTTCTCATTGGAAGGAAACAATCTGTACAAAGAGACTATACCATCATACTTGCTTTTGCTGAATGAATGAACAACTATCCATGGGGAACATTATCGGTCTGCCACTCTTCCTTGAGATGAAATTAACAGAGCAATATCAACATCGCTATTCTTCCTTAAGATGGAATCGACGGAGCAACATCAACATCGCCACTCTCCCTTGAGATGGAATCGACAAAGAAATGACAACATCGTCAATCTTCTTGAGATGGAATCGACGGAGCGACATCAACATCGCCATTCTTCATTAAGATGGAATCGACGGAGCAACATCAATATCGCCTCTCTACCTTGAGATAGAATTGACAAAGCAATGACAACATCGTCAATCTTCTTGAGATGGAATCGACGGAGCAACATGAGTCTCGCTACTCTTCCATGAGATCAAATCGAAAGAGCAAAATCAACATCACCATTCTTCCTTAAGATGGAATCGATAGAGCAACATCAACATCGCCACTCTTCCTTAGGATGGCACTTCTGCTTCTTTTCCACTGGCGACTGCTTGACGAGGCATGGTAGATGTCAACAAGACTCTATCAAAGGAAGTAATGTGAAGCGTTTGCGAACTTTGGTGGCTCATTGTTGAGAGGTAACTTCATCACTTCACCACTATAAGATTCAGTATTATTTCAACACTCCAAGAAGTTGAACTTTTTTCACTACTTCAATAATTTGAATTTCATTATCCAATGTTGCATTCAATCACCGTCTTTTCCTGGTCAACATTTCGCTTCTCAACTACTTCATGTTCCAACTTAGTGCTTGCCTCAAAAACTTGATGCAAATTGGCTGAATTATGACTGAACTTAGTAAATTTCTAAGTTGCCTACGTACCTCCTTGCAGAGGATCAAGTCATGACGTAGTTCAAGGGGACATGATTTGATTTGAATGGGGGTGCCGTACGCATTTAATACTCATGCGGTCCAGGAGTATGTCGTGCACAGTTTATACTCGTGCGGACTAGGAGTTTGTCGTACACAGTTTGTACTCGTGCGAACCAAGATTTTGTCGTACATAGTTTATACTCGTGTGGACCAGGAGTTTGTCGTACACAGTCTATACTCGTGCGGACCAGGAATTTTTCGTGCACAGTTTATACTCGTGCGGACCAGGAGTTTGTCGTACACAGTTTATACTCGTGCGGACCAGGAGTTTATTGTACATAGTTTATACTCATGCGGACCAGAAGTTTATCGTACACAGTTTATACTCGTGCGGACCAGGAGTAACATGCAGTTTAGGCTCATGCGTCATGGAGCGTTGTGTTTGAATTTGCTGACAACTTATACTCATGTCAATGAGTCTTGAATTTGAACTTGTAGACAGTTTATACTCGTGTCAAGGAGCCTTGCATTATTTGTGTCAGATAGTTTAAACTCATATCAAGGAGTATCATGTGGACAGTTTTAGCTCATATCAAGGAGCGTTGTATCTTGTAGTTGTTTTACGCGTAATAGCATTTCAAGAAATTTCCATTTATGGGGCCAATGTTTACGCCATCTTCTGATATCAACTTGTAGGTGCCATTTGTGTATACTTCCTTTACAACATGAGGGCCATCCCATTTTTGGAGAAACTTATTTCCAACACGATGTGTGACCACAATAGGTCTTCTCACGGCAAGCACCAAGTCGCCAACTTGAAAAGAACGTATCTTCACCCTTTTGTTGAATGTTCTGGATAAGCGAGATTGATAACACTCAAGTCTTTGTTGTGCCTCTAACCTCTTCTCATCTAGAGCTTCTAACTCTTGAAGGCGCAACTTTGCATTTTCTTCTTCGGTTAAGCCTTCTTGTATGACAATCCTTAAAGAAGGAATTTGTTTCTCGAGAGGTACCACAGCTTCAACACCATAAACCAAAGAATACGGAGTAGCCTGAGTAGGAGTTCTATAGGTGGTGCGGTACGCCCATAAAGCTTCATTTATTCTTTCATGCCAATTTCTTTTAGACTTGGAGACCACCTTCTTCAACAGACTGAACAGGGTTTTGTTGAATGCTTCAGCTAGACCATTGGCAGCTGCATTATACATTGATGACTTCCTTTGTTTGAAGTCGAACTTCTCACACAACTTATCGATCCAGCTATTGCTGAATGACTTTCCATTATCGGTGATGATATAGCGGGGAACACCATATCTGTAAATGATGTTGATCCGAATGAAATCAGCAACATTTTTCTTCTTTACTTCCCTCAAAGACACAGCTTCAGCCCATTTGGAAAAGTAATCGGTGGCAGCAAGGATGTAGAGATGACCACCAGAAGATTTTGTGAGAGGCCCCACCACATTTAATCCCCAAGCATCAAAAGGCCATGAAGCAACTGTCGGGTGCAAAGGCTCCGGAGGTTAATGGATCAAGTTCCCATGAAATTGGCAAGCCTGACATTTTTGTGCACACTTCATGCAATCTTTCACCATTGTTGGCCAATAGTAGCCCATTCTTTTGATTCTGAAGTGTAGCTTCGGCCCAGACTGATGAGCACCGCAAATTCCGGAATGAGCTTCCTCCATTGCTTGAACAGACTCTTCTTTACTTAGGCATCTCAAGAAAATTCCATCAAATGATCTTCTATACATTGTGCCTTTGAAGTAAATAAATCGAGGTGCCCGACGCCGAATATCAACCCTTTGACGTGGCTCATTTGGCAATTTATCATACTTGAGATAATCGATGAGTGGTTGACGTCAATCCTCTTCTTCAATTTCGAAGACTTCCACCAAATGATTTTCAACTTCTTCATAATCATCATCCTCGAAGATTGGTGGTACAACCCAACTTTTGCACACTGAAATTTGAACTTGCACCTCCGGCATAGCTATATTTGATGCTAGCTTGGCGAGGACGTCAGCTTGCTTATTCTCGCATCTGGGTAAATGCTCGATATCAACATCACCAAGCCATCTCATAAGCTTTTGAGCATACTTGTGGTATGGGAACAACTCAAGCTTCCTTACTTCATACACCCCAAGTGGTTGGTTTATCACAAATAACGAATCACCATACACTTTAAGGTGTAATTGCTTTATATCGACGGCCATCTCTAAACCAAGTATGAGTGCTTGATACTCGGCTACATTGTTAGAGCAGTTTTCTATTAAGGAAAATGAGAATGGCAAAACTTCACCACTGGATGTTACGAATACGACTCCAGCACCGGCCCCTTCCCTATGAGATGCTCCATCAAAATACATTTTCCAAGGAGAAGCTATCTCCACAGCGAAAGCATCTTCATCACGGAGTTCATCAGACAGTTCCCATTCTGCAGGCATTGGATGATCAGCTAGAAAATCTGCCAACACTTGTCCTTTTACGGCCTTCTGAGGGACATATACAATCTCAAACTGTTGAAGTTGGAGATACCACCTGGCAAGCCGATCTGAGAGTACTGGTTTTGACATGACGAACTTTAGTGGGTTAGCTTTTGAAACTAGCCGAACTGTATGAGCTTGGAAGTAATATTTCAACTTCTGAATCACGAAGATAAAGGCCAAGCAGCTCTTCTCAATTGGTGAATATTTCAACTTGTTTGGAGTCATGGTTCTACTCAAATAGTAAAGGGCAGTTTCTTTGCCATCATCATTCTCTTGTGCGAGTAAAGCTCCAACAGAACGTTCTTGAGCAGCTAGGTAGAGAATTAACGGACGTCCAGGTATTGGTGCACACAACACTGGTGCCTTCATCAAGTACTCTTTAATGCTATTGAAAGCATTATTGCAAGCTTCATCCCATTCAAATATACTGTCTTTCTTCATGAGATGACTAAACGGTTGACATCGACCGGCCAAGTTTGATATGAATCTTCTGAAGTATGCCAATTTTCCTTGCAGACTTTTGCGTTCATGGATGTTCCGAGGCACATGTATCTTCATGATTGCATCAATCTTCGCCTTTTCAATCTCAATTCCTCGACGGCGAACAATAAATCCAAGAAATTTTCCGGATGTAACCCCAAATGCACACTTGAGTGGATTCATCTTGAGTTGATGCTCCCTTAAATGCTCAAACACTCGCCTTAAATCATGGAGATGATCTTTCTTTTTCTTTGATTTCACCACAATATCATCAACGTAGCATTCGATGATCTTATGAAGCATGTCATCAAATATCTTCTGCATGGCTCGTTGATAAGTAGCACCAGCATTCTTTAAGCCAAATGGCATCACATTATAGCAATATATTCCTTTCGGAGTACGAAAGGCTATTTTCTCTTGGTCTTCGGGAGCCAGACCAATCTGGTTGTAGCCAGATGATCCATCCATAAACAAAAGGACCTCATGCCCCGTTGTTGCATCTATCATGAGCTCAGCAATTGGCAATGGGAAGTCATCTTTCGGACACGCCATGTTCAAATCCCGAAAATCAACACATACTCTGATTTGCCCATTTTTCTTTCTCACTGGCACGATGTTAGAAATCCATGTAGGATACTTCACTTCTCTGATCTTGCTTTCTTCAAGAAGCTTATTAATTTCATCTTCAATTAATGGAATTAACTCTGGTCGAAATTGACGCTGCATTTGCTTAATTGGCCGAGTTCACTTTTTGATGGACAAATGATGCACTGCGATCTTTGGATCCAAGCCTGGCATTTCTTTATGCGACCATGCAAAGACATCCCGAAATTCTCGTAAAAGGCTGATATATTGTTCTTCTTCCTCATTACTTAGCAGGGCACTTATGTAAGTAGGACGTGAGTCGCTTTCGTCACCTAAGTTGATTTCTTTCAACTCATCAACAGTGGCTTTCACACCCTCCTCAAATTGTGGAGGGGCATCCTCGGCATCCACTTCCTCCACTTGAGAATCCTCAAGAGCAGTGATATAGTTGGTGGAAGCTACACTTTCTTTATCATCATTATTGTCTTCTTTAGTAAAGACAATTGTCTGCATCTTAGCCTTCAACTCTCTTCCACATGAGACTGTCAAGATATTTCGCCTCTTCATACGAGAAGGGATTCGACTTCGGAGTTTTGGGAAGATAGGAGACTTGAAATTATTTTTCTTCCCAATCTTGTTCCTTTCACACGGTCCGAGCCTTTCGAAAACACTTCCAAGCCTTTCGAAGACAGAACTCCTCTTGATTTTCCTACCACTTTCATCAAAAATGTCTTCTGTGGACGAAACTTCTCCTTCTGTGATATAATTTGTGTTTGCTCTTCTGATTGCTATGCGGACTGGCTTTTGAGGGACATATCCTAAACCTGGCTTAGCATTCTTGACAGTGTGGCCACTATTTTTCAATGTTTTCTGAGTGGCATTGAGTCCATGTTCAGATGAGATGACAGTCTCTTGAGGCAACTTGCTCATCACCGATTTCTCCTTCGGTTCATACCCAGCCTTCTTGAGGAGTTTGAAAGCTTGCCATATGACTTAGATATTTCTGCTTCAAATACTTCACCATGCTCGGTTTTTGCTCCTTCAATAGGACGTACGAATCCTTTGAGCGGTGGAGAAGAAGTCTTACCTTCATCAATTTTTGTTAAAGGCAATGTTAATTCTTCCAGGGCCTCAAGCTCTTTGCCTTTGTTCTTCTTGAGAGTGGTGGATGATGTGCTACCTTCCTCCTTTATTTGTTTATTGCCCCCATTATCATGTGCTGGGGCTTCTTCTCGGTTCACTTACTTTGTATTCTTGAAGAAGTATTTAGCATCAGCAAAGTAAGATTCAGCTTCAGTAAACGGCTTATCATCGCTGAATACCCTTTTCACACTATTTCCTTCACTATACTTGAAACACTGGTGTAATGTAGAAGAGACCACACCATTCTCGTGCAGCCATGGGCGCCCCAAAAGCATGTTGTATGAAGTTTTTGCGTCTATGACATGGAAGAGCACCATTGATCTCATCTCATCAGTAATCAAATCAAGAACAATCGTGCCGAGAGTCCTTTGCCCTTCATGATTGAACCCTTGGATCATCAATCGGCTATAATTGAGTTCATCCACCGGTATCTCTAACTTCTTCAACATCCTTAAAGACAGGATGTTTACTGCTGAGCCTCCGTCAACAAGTATACGCTTTACTCGCAGCCCTTGCGTATAACCAGTTACAAATAGAGGTCGGTTGTGAGGCTGTGAACCCAACAACATGTCTTCATCTGTGAAGGTCACCTTCATAGAATAAGCTTTTTCCTTGTTCTCAACTCGTTCATCTTCATTGCCCTCCTCACTCACCGCATGACAAGAGCCTTCATTGTGAACTTCTTTTATGGAAGTGAAGTTTGCGGCTGCTTCATCCTCCAACACAATCTTTCCCTCCTTAGCCAACTGTATGATCTTTTCCTTGAAGATGAAGCAATCATGAATGGGATGGCCCACCAATCTATGGTACTTGCAATATTTTGGGTCATTGGTTCGATTCGCTTCCTCTGGACGTTTTATTTCGGGGAGTTCGATGAGTTTGTCTTTCATCAGATCATCAAATATGCCAGAAACATCAGAGTTCAGAAATGGATACTCTTTTTCTTGCATCTCCTTCAGGGTCAACCTTCTTTGCCCCCACTCTTGGGTAACTTGTTTTCCTTTATCTTTCTTGTCATCTCCATTCTTTCGAATCTTGACTGTAGCAGTGTTTATGGCCATTGATTCTTTATTGGAGTTTCTTGCATAAGGCTTGCCCCCTTTCTTGGCTTCTTGTCTGTCTCTGGACTTGTAAGAATCCGACACTGGTGAGTGTTTGATTCCACTGGCTGCCATGCTCAATTCCATATCATGAGCTCTCGTAGCCAACTCCTCGAAAGTCTTTGGCTGAATCCCTTTGAGTATGTAGAGTAAATTCCACTCCATCCCTTGGATGCACATTTCGATAGCAGACTCTTCGGATAATCGGTCTTTGCAATTTAAACTCAAGTTTCTCCATCGATTGATATAATTAATCACAGACTCGTCCTTCAATTGGCGAGTATTAGTTAGCTCAGTCATGCTAACAGTTCTCCTCGTGCTGTAGAAACGATTGAGGAATTCATGTTCCATTTGTGCCCAACTATCGATGGACTCAGGCTGCAAGTCGATATACCAATCAAAGGCATTTCCTTTGAGAGAGCGGACGAATTGCCTCACCATATAGTCTTCATAAGTACCAGCATCATTGCAAATCTCAATGAAATGTGCCACATGCTGTCTAGGGTTTCCTTTGCCATCAAATTGCTGGAATTTAGGAGGCTGATAACCAGGTGGTATCCTTAAGTTATTCACTCTTTTTGTGTAAGGCTTAACATAAGTGACGATAGGCTTGGCATTCTCTTCAAACCTTTCTTTTATTGTTCCAAGTATAATATCTTTGAGTTGATCCACTTGGAGCATTCCATCAGCCGAAAGTTGCACTCCTCTTTCAGTTTGCTCTTTTTCAGTAGTTTGGCATTTTGTGAACTCTTCCACCTCACTCTCGTCCAAAACTCCTTTTCCGTTTGCACGGCTAGTCTCCGCAATGTCTCTTTTTTCTATCAATTGGGAGATCTTGGTGTCTTGAGCTTCTATATGTTTCGTGAGCCCTTCAATAGCTTTCATCATATTTGCTAATTGATCCTCAATAGTTGTAGTGCCGGCCATCATTACCGGGGCTGCAATTGAGTCCGATGAAGAACTTGAGGATGAACGAGGGTGTGAGCATGCAGAATCTTCATCACTATCCTCTTTCATGGGTAGCTATTTTCTTGAAGCCATTTCAACCGAAAAGTTAGAGCTGAAGGAGGCCTCTGACTGAGCTTTCATCGACATACTTCTTGTAACAACAACTTGTTCACTCAACAAGGCGGAGAGCTTGGAGGCAGAAGTCCTTCATACTGTGATCTTAACAGGAGTCATGTTGTATCTTTGTAGGGAGAAGAGATGAGAGGTAGAGTTGGTCCCACCGGGCGTGCCAAAATTTGTAACAACAAATTTTGTATTTCTAATAAAATAAATACAAGTTAATTACAATAATAATCCAGAAGGATTAAACTTGATAATTGAGGAAGCAATCTCTATCAATCCTCTGATTCTTCTCTCGAACTAACGTGGACTTTGACTTTGACTGGTTGTGTTGACGGCGCTGACTGTGTTGATTGGAGTGTACGCTGACTGTGTTGACAGTGTGTGTGGAGTCGGATCTTCAATTGAAGCTTGTCCGAGCTCGAATTCAGGACTTTGTAACGTTTATCCAGAGGCGTCGAGCCTTTGTTTGGATTAAACGTATTTGATGTGAAAACAATCGATCTGGGGGGCTCAGCACCTTAATCCCGGGTCGTATGCTGTTCTTGTTTCGAAGAACACTGAAGAACTTAACGTATGCAAAACACTCGATCTGGAGGGCTTAGCACCTTAATCCCGGGTCGTTTGCCGTTCTTGTCTTGAAGATCCTGAGGAGCATTGCTCGTGTTTCAACCTCTTCAGAGTGTCTGTGTCTTCAGATGCTTCAGTGTGTCTCTGGAATGAATGGAGGAGACCCCTTTATATAGGTGAGAGGTGAAGACCCCCTCATAAATGTCCTGCATTCTGATTGGTCCAGAGTTATTTGGGCCATATCCTGCGGGCTTGGGCCTCCACTTGTTTGGGCTGTAATCAGGCCTATTTTATTTGGGCCTGATTTAATTTGTATGGGCTTGTTTGACTTCAGTCAGACCTCCTTTAATTTGGGGCTTATTTGACTTGGGTCAGGCCTCATTTAATTTAAGCTCAATTTAATTTGTTTGGCCCAAATTATTTATTAATTTACTTTAGGAATTAATTTATTTAAATTCCAAAATAAATTAATATTTAATTAATAAAATTCACATGTCGCCATTTAATTGGACAATAGAATTTTAACTGCTTACAAAGAGTATAACTTTATAGTCCTAAAAAGAGAGATCAAATCGGGTTAGAGTACTAAGTGCACGGGAAATAAATTATTATGATAGTACCTAGAAAGGGAGGTAAAGTATGCATCTTTCTCTGAAGATACTCACACGTGTCAAAAGCTTATCTATTTGTGTCCATAGAATAGATTTGTATGGTCTAGCGATGCGTCCATAAACTACAAGGCAGAGTCGGACATCGACACACGAAAGTATGAATTAACGAACGAAACTGGATGACTTGACGAACTACCTATTATCTTATTTGATCAAAACTACTATTTCCTTGTTCTTGTTATTTATTTGCTATTTTTATTATTACTTAGCTTACAAATCTACAAGTCTAATTATCAACATAGTCATAATTGCTAGAAAATAACAAAAGTAATATTTATCCGTCCCGTGAATTCGATATTTAACTTGGTCACCTTCGAAACTACAATTGATATCCTTCATACTTGGGGATTTAAGTTGTGTGTTGAGAAAACGCCCATCAGTCATCCTAAAGTAGGTTTTTCTCACTTTGTTAATTTTATAATTAATTTTCAATCTACTTTGTTATTTAAAAAATTAAGTTGATTTATTGTTATTGTTAATTTCAATTGTCACCAATTCAAAACCCCCCTTATTTATTTTATATATATGCAACACTTGAATTTAATTAAAATCTCATTATACTCTCTTGGGTTCGACCTGTACTCATTGTTATACTAAGTATTGGAGTGAGTTGGAAATTAATTTATTTTTGTAGGCCGGTAACAACTTATCAAATTTGGCACCGTTGCCAGGGAGCAAAGGAAATTTCAATTGCAAGAGTTGGAAGAATTGAGAAACGAGACCTATGAAAATTCAGTGATTCATAAGGCGAAAACAAAGGCATTTCATGATGCAAGAATATCAAGGAAAAATTTTAGCATTTGACAAAAAATTTACTTTTTCACTCAAAGCTTAAATTGTTACCTGGTAGTTGCGTTCTCGTTGGATTGATCCGTTTATTGTGACTAATGTGTTTTCTCATGGTGCAGTTGAGATAAGAAGCACGAATTCTGAAAAGAGTTTCAAAGATAATGGGCACCAACTTAAAGAGTATCATGAAGGCTTCCAACGGTTGAGGTGGATCGAATGGAGTTGGAAGACGTGGTCTACAATTGATGACAATACACCTTACCTAAGTCGAGCCAATAACAATAAAAAAGGCGCTGATTGGGAGGCAACCCAATTTTCTCGCTTTATTTTTATTTATTTTAATTATTTTATTTATTTTATTTTATTTTCAATAAGGTGTCTGATTGTTCAATTTTAGTTTCTTGGGGTTGCAGATATATGACGTGGAATTTAATTGCTTGGTCAATTCGAAATTTTATTTCCAGAAAAGAAATATTGAAATTGGGTCATGAAATAATTTTCCTGCTTCTATAGAAGTTACTAATTGCCCAACTAATTCTTTTATGTTTTTTTTAGGACGAAGGCCTAAATCTTGAAGTCCATTATGGAATTGACAAAAATATATACAGAGCCCAAGTCATGCAAGCCTGAGAAAGCCCTAAATTCTCGTCCATAACAAGGAATCAAAATTCCTCAATTCTTGTCCGAAGAAATCACAATTCCCATTCTTGTTCGCAAATTCTGCAACAGCATCAGGAACCCCAATTTCTCTTCTAGTTTGAAAGAGCCCTATTCTCAAATCCACCACGACTCAAGTTTCTCATCAAATTCGCTTCACTAAATTGAGAATTTTCACCGTGAGAAATTCGATTCACACTCTTCGAATTAAAGCCCAAAGTAGCGTCGGTGTAATTTTTGATGTAACAATGGTGAATTTGCGCTCTAGTATGCACAAGAAAGAAACAGCAGAGGAAAGACGAGACGAAACCATCCAGGGCGATTGTGGTTTACCGTGAACCCAACACCGCCACTGTCGGTTATGTTTCTAATGAGTTCCCTACAATCATCGCGGCTCAACCTGATGTCGGCAGGAGAACACCGCCAACTGAAGTAACCGAAGCCGCCGATAACAGAACACTGCAATCTCGACGCCGTCGCTACTCAGGTCCGGTGTACTGCTTTTCGAATCCCCACTCCATCGCTATATCAGGTCTGGTTCAAGTTGAGGCTTACAAAGAATTAGTAAAAATAGATATCAAATCCACCTATTATATTGACACAGCGTTGCTTAAGATGTTAGGATTGCATGATGACATTTTCAGAATGATTGACATGGTAGGTTTGAGGAACTTGGTTATTGGGAATTATCCCATTTATGCGGACCTAACGTATGAATTCCTGAGTACATTTGACAAGACTGAAGGGGTAACTTTCCAGTTGGGGGGTGTTACGCATAATTGGTCAGTCGATGCCTTCATGCTGTCTTTAGGGGTTCCGTTGATTGAGTATGTGGAGGAAGAGTTCAAAGCAGAGCCTCTGTGGAAGGAGATTACATTGGGGCAGAGGGTTTACAGAGCTAGTAGTGCAAAGGGTAGTTTAATTTGAAATCTGTACATTTGCTATATTCAGAGATTGCTTGCCAGTACCATATTTTCTAAAGAGACGAACAAAAATATAGTGGAATGGAAAGAACTGAGAATGATCGATGCGATGCTACATAGGAAGCCACTTGGGCTCGGGGATATGGTGATTGAGCATTTGTCGCATGTGAAGAAAGGCAGCGGGAGCATCGTTGTAGGTGGGCTGATCATGGCAATTACGAAGATTGCAGGAGTTAACAGGACAAATAAAGTCTCTATCGGATCTGTGTAGTTGGTTGATGCCACGCTGTTGAAGGAAATGGGATTTTAAGAAATGATCATGGCACACACATGTGGATGGTGACCGAGAAAGAGGAATTGGCTCTTCCAAATCCCACCTTAACCACCATAGAATTTCTAAAGAACATCTGGATGCAGCATAAGGAGTGGCCGAAGATTCCAGTTCCCTTCTTTCCAAGAGCTCTCCCTATGGGCTTTGGCCATCTTGAAGGGCTCAGATGGAGAGGTTCGAGGCCAACCAGAACTTTTTGATGCGCCAGATGAATGATCTTGTCAAGCATTTGCAGGATCGTGGTCAGAGTTCAAATCATCAATAAATCAGGTGTACTCTCCCAATTTCATATTCAGTTTCTCTTTTATACTTTCTTTTGCTTGGGGATAAGCAATCGTTTAGGTGTTCGGGGAGGGGGGGATTTTATATGATAATTGGATTTGAGTAGTTATGTGAATATGCTTTATGATTTTCTGATTTTTCTGATTTTGGTGAAGTTCTTGTGGCTGTATATGCTTGATTTTGCTAGTAAGTCTTCGTTGTGGATATTAAGTTTTAAGTTTGGTGAATACTTGCTGAAATGTGGAGTTAGAGATCCTGATTTGGTGCATGTTTATGTGATTTCTAATTCTGAAATTTCATTTGTTGGATGGGCAATATTGCTGGATTATTTGACTTTTGGTGAAAAGTTGTCAATTTCTTGCCCCATGTCTTGTTCTTGTTGTCCTCTTAATTTTATGTTGATGTGGAGTTAGATAATTGAGTATTAAAATCTTTTGAGGTGATGAGGGTGACGCATGATTTGAGGGGGTGGCAGTGATGTTGAGGAGCTGTTGAAACTTGATAATCTTTGCAAGATTTTTGTGATTGTAGTGGCTCATTTTTTTTTGAATTTCATGGCAAACTACCTAATTTTTGGTGAGCTTTTGAGCCTTGACGAACTAACATCTATGAGCTCCATTGAAATTTCTTTCTTGACTGCAATGAAATTGAATTGTTCATTCTAGAACTTGTTCTTTTGAATGCATTTCAAGATCATGTGATTGGTTGTGTGTGATAAAATGATAAGGGCACTTAGGTTTAACTCTTCTGGTTTATATTGTTCTACCCGAATATGAAAAATTTAGGGAAGCCACGTTGAGCCTAAGCCTTGTTTATGAATTATGAGCACATAAATGAACCTTGAATTCCCATTTCTTTCTTTAACTCTTCCGTTTGAACCCTTCATTACTTTGCAATGTGTGGTCTTGTGAAAATATTTTATAGTTGAATTGACGATGAAGGGGGAGTTGACAAAAAAAAATTGGAGAAGGAGAAAAAGAAAATAAGAAAGAAATGGAAGAAAGAAAGTTAAAAAAAAAAAGAAAATTCTTGATGAAAAAAAAGGAAAAAAGGAGTTGCTGAAAATGTTTGTTGTTAAGTTGCTGAATATCTAGCAAACAGTGATATTTTTAAGTGTTACACCTGCTATTTCAAATCTTGAAAAGGAGCAGGTGTGGGGAGATTATAAGTGCAAGAAAAATGCTATTGTGAAAAGGAAAATTTGGGGATGATGGAAGTTTTGATTTGATCACATGTTGTAAAATGGTGCATTTAGCCAAACTTATCTCTCTTTTTACCTCACCCTATCCTAAGGCCCCATTACAACCCTTTCAAAGACCCTTTGATTGTTGCACATGATTCATCCAAAATTGGTGGAGATTTGATTTGGGAGCAAGCCTATGGTAATGGCTTTTCTTTTCAAATTTTGAGTGATTTTGCTACCTAAATCATACACTTGAGTGTTTTTGAGTGAATCTTTGTGAGGCCATGGAATTTTGAAAGATATAATGCCATGAAAGTTGCAAATTTTGAGTGAAGAGTCATTTTTCATAATTAGTTCCGAAAGCTCATTGGTTACTTTTCTCTTGAGGTGTGTGACTTTCATTTGATTGGTAGATGTTCCTTGGTTTTCTATTCTCTATCATCTTTGATTTCCATTTGCTTGAGGACAAGCAAAGTTTAGGTATGGAGAGATTTGATAAGTCATATTTTAGCACAATTATTTGGTTGAAATTCATGTTTATTTGATTGACTTATGTGCTAATTGGGGTTAAATTGACTTATCTTATCTTCGGTAAATTAGACCTTTAATGTTATAAATTGATGTGGAAACAAGCTGTTTTGTGGAGGAAATTCATTGCTGCCAGATGAACTGGCACTGAACCCTTCAGTATCAGTGGAAACGAACAAAAATTCAGAATAAATAAGGAAAGTGGCAGCTGGAAATCCTCTCACACGTTTTCTCACGTTCCAGAATCATCCCAAATCAGGCCCATATCTTGTGAAAGGCACGGTAAATAAAAAAGAGATCCTGGAGATATTTTGGGAATAAAGAAATAAGGAAAGAGATCAAGCAAAAGAAGGAAAGATATTTTGTTTATATTTTGGAGAGGCTGCTACACGAAGAGACACGATACTTCTAGGAGGATTGGCATGAAGAAGCAGCGGCATTAGAAGGCATTTTTGAGATTGTGAAGATTCAAGTTCATCGGACATCATCGATTTTTATATTTTAATTTTGTTTTTGCTATGAACATGCGGAGCTAATCCCCTTTTCTAGTTTAGAATTTCGTGAACTTCCTGTTGAACCTTAGATTAATTATTAAGGATTTTTCATTGAATCTTTTGTGTAAGTTTATTCTATTACATGCTTTGATGTTCTTTATAGTACTTTAATAATTATTTTAGCCTGATCAACTAGTGTAATTATTTTATTGCGTACTGCTATTTCATGATCTACAATCTGTAATTGTTATAGGAATTGGATTAAGTTGCAAGTAGAGATTATTCTCTCCAGGTATAATAGGATCTAGGTTGTATGATTCCTAGCCGGATTCTATGTTTAGAGTCTTAATGCATTTACGAGTTCGAATCTATAGCGTCACTCATAAATAGTTCAATTTAGTGGCCGTACCCTAATTGATGAACATAAGAACATTCGGGTGGATTGGCAGTACCGTCAATCTAGGAATTTGAGTTTGCACACTATGCTAGATGTTTAATTTTATAATTAATTAATTTAGTAAATGGGAGGGGATCGTCATCCTAAACTAGGTTTGTCTCGCTTGGTTAAATTTATAATTAATTTTCAAACTACTTTGTAATTTAAAAAATTAAGTAGATTTATTGTTATTGTTAATTTCAATTGTCACCAATTCAAAACCCCCCTTATTTATTTTATATGTATGCAACACTTGAATTTAATTAAAATCTCATTATACTCTCTAAGGTTCGACCCGAACTCATTGCTATACTAACTATTGGAGTGAGTCAGAAATTAATTTATTTTGGTAGGCCGGCGACAGCTTATCACAGCAATACCATTTTGTTGAGGTGTATAAGGAACGGTTAATTGTTGGATTATACCATTTTCATTACAAAATTCCTTGAATTATTCTGATAGATATTCACGTCCTCTATCAGTTCTTAAAACTTTGATAGATTTATCCTTTTGATTTTCAACTTCACTCAAGAATCTTCTAAAACAATCTAATGCTTCAGACTTATGAGATATCAAATAGGCATATTCAAAATGTGAATAATCATCAAAGAATGTAAAGAAATAGTGAATATGAATAATCATCATAATAACTAAAAGTCATTCTATTACAATCTAAAACCATAAAATCATCATTCATGTGTCCAGATGCATAACAAGTATCATCAATGCTAATTACCACAGTAAATCTAGTAAATAATACATCATAACCCAAAATTAAGTAAAACTGAAACAGATATTAGATTTCACGTGATTTCTGGAGCATAGAGAACATCATGTAGAATAAAGGCCCGACCATTGTCAAGGTCTAGTTTGCAAGTCCCAAGTCCTTTGACTTCGACTCGAGCATTGTTTCCCATATATATCTACCTAGTCCCCTTTGGAACACGACGAAAATCTACAAAAGCTCCCCTGTCTCTCGTCACATGGTCTGTAGCTCTTAAGTCTATAATCTACAGCAGATAAGAATCAGTTAGTAAGATAGTACTTGAGACATTAGTTTCACACGAAACAGAATAAGATGAATCTACCTTATCCCTCTTGGTCCTAGGACATTCACATGCAAAGTGACCAATCTTACAATAGTTGTAACATGGCATTTTGCTCTTATCTTTCTTATTCTTTTTGTTATGCTTTTTTTTCTTCTTATGTTCATCAGTTTTGTTAGCTGGGTTGTTGTCAGGCTTTTCACTATCAGAACGTTTTCCCTTCTTTCTCTTCTTCCAATTCCTTTTCCTTTTGAAGGCCGAAACTCCTTTGGAAGTAGAATCGGCATAAAAGGCCCCAGAAGTTGGCTTTGAAACTCCGAGCCTCTCATCTTCCAACTCAACATGACATGCAACATTGATGAAAGTTTTAATACTTTCATTATGAGTCAAGTTGACCTTCAGATTTTCCCAACGATCAGGTAAGAGTGAATCGGTGCTTGGATTTGTTGCTCATCAAAGAGAATGTGACTAACAGTCTTAAGTTCGATTATCATATTAGACATCTCCCTGAGATGTTGTGTAATGTTATGATCAGGTTTCTTTTTGTAGGTGTTAAACTTAATAGTCTCTGCCTAAGCCTTGTAACCGATGTACCACCATACTTCTCACGTAAATACACCCAGATATCATGTGCAGTGGGATATTGATCACATTCATGGATCATAGGATCGATTACTGAGCTTACAAGGATACCACGTGCAATAAAAATTTTCTTTTTCCATGCCTGGTATGCATCTTGGTCATGACTCACCTGGATCGGCCATGACTTGATTTATAGTATCCAATGCATCTTGTTCATCCAACACGTACCAAATCTTATGACGCCACGTGTCATAATTGTCACCATTGAGTTTCTCACCTTTGTTCAACTCAGCGATAGTGGATTTCGATGCCATGATCTTTATTAGAGATGATAAGTCGTAATTTTACATGATTATTTTGGATTAAATTCACTTCTTTACGCGTGAGTTGTGAATTATTTAGTGTAATTACGACTTATTTATATTTTTCATAGTTGAACCTTAATTATTTTATTTCTTATTGAAACAGGCCAAAATTGAAATAAATATTTTGTGGGACCGTTACAATAATTTTGATTGCAGGAAAATTAAAGATTTGACCAAGATAATTAAGGAAAAGAAGAGATTCTGGAGATATTTTTGGAAGAAACAGATGAGGAAAGAGATCAAGCAGATTACTTAGGGATCAAGACACATATTTATGGAAGATATTTTATTTATTTCTGGGATCATCATCACATACGCAACATCATCCGGGACGGCAGGAGGAGAAGATAGATTGGGAACACAGATTAGAGAAGGAGTTCCACCATGAAGAACACGGTTTTATGTTCTAATTTATTTCAAATTTAATTTTGATTATGTAATTTCGTTTCTAGTCCGAGGGTTTTGAACCTCCAATGAATTATTTATTTTAATTGTTTTGAATTTTATATTGCCAACTTTTATATAAATTTATTCTATTACATGCTTTGATGTTCTTAATAGCACTTTGATAATTATTTTAGTCTGGCCATCTAATTTAATTATTTAATTGTTTAACGCTATTTCGTGATCCATAATCCGTAATTGTTGTGAGGAGTGAATTAAGTAGCAAATAGAGATAATTCCCTCTAGGTGTAATAGGATCTAGGTTGTATGATTCCTAGCCGGTTTTCGTAGCCTAGTAATTCTATGTTTGGAGTCTTAATGCATTTGCGAGTTCGAATCCATAGGGTCACTCGTAAATAGTTCAATTTAGTGGTCGTACCCTAATTGATGATCTTAAGAACATTCGGGTTAATTTGGTCGTACCATTAGCCTAGGGATTTGAGTTTGTATAATTGTTTGCATGTTTAATTCTTGCGATTTTATGAATTAGGATATGGGAGGGGATCAAATCCTTGGACTAGGTTGTTATTTTATTTGTTCTATTATTTAATTTTATGTTTGTTATTTTAATTAATTATTTTCATGTTTATTAGTTGTTAATTCAATTCAAACCCCCCCTCCGGTACTCATTTGAAAACACATAAATTCAATTTAAATTCAATTACTCCCTTGGGTTCGACCCGTACTCATCCTACTATATTTTAGTGGATTTGTTTGGAAATTTTATAAGTATTATTTTTGAGTGCCGGCGACAGCACATCAAATTTTGGCGCCGTGGCCGGGGAGTAATCCCGAATTTGGTTGAATTTTTTGTGTTTTTATTTTTAATTTTCAAATTTTCCAGCAGTGCACTGACACTGAACTCTTCAGTGTCAGGTCTGCCCTGTTTTTATTTTTCTATTTTTTCGAGTTAAATCATTTTCTCCCCTTGTAGGTTTGCTTCTAATGGATCAATATCATGGTTATTGTGATCGGAATGTTCAACCATGTAGAGTTTGTGCAACCACACTCCATAACACTCATGAATGCCCATCCTTGATTCATAGATTTGCGGTGAGACAAAGAGATGAATATTGGAGTGCTAATCAACAAAGGCATTAGAATGATCAACCATATGTCAACACTTACAATCAAGGGTGGCGTAATTCTCATCATTCCCGATATGTGGACCACTATCATAATCAACCTTACGAATATCAAAGGCGTGACAACTATGAGTATAGACCTCAATCCTTCAATGATAGTGAATGCTATTATGAAGATGATGGATTTAATGGAGATGAACAAAGTTCGAATGCTTCATTAGAGTCCTTGTTGAACCGGATGGAAATTAGTAATTTGTTATTTTAACAAAAAACTCAATTGAGTCTTTGGAGTTTGGAGCGCCAATGTAGCAAATTAATGACCGAGGTTGAACGTATGGTGGCACAACAAATTGTAAACCAAGTGGAATATCATGAGGAGGCCACCAAAGACAAGAATTTTGAGATGGAGACCGAAATTGAGGAGGATAAGTATGCTGGAAATTCTACAGATTTTGTGCAGGAAACTAACACTGATGCCTTCAGTGTCAGTTCTGATGAAAACGAAAACGAGGTAATATCATCCGAATTAATGTCCATCAGTTCTGATACTTTTTCTTCTCATTTCAGGTTGGAAAAAGTTGTTGATATCCCTCATGAAAATGAGACGGTTGAAGTGTTTCGCATTGATGAGATCAAAGATCCTATTCTTGAGGCGATCAAACAATTTTCTGTGGAGCTTGACATGTTAAGGCTGACCAAGAACCATATAATTTTGAAGGGAGAGAACACTTCTCGCAAACCAATAAGATCATTATATTAGTTTGAACATTTTACTCCTATCACGTGAAAGAGAAGTGAACGTCGAGCCAACGACGTTAAGAAAAGGCGCTTGTTGGGAGGCAACCCAACATATGTTCTTATTTTTATTTTTAATTTTATTTTCTTAATAAATAATCTTGTTCTTTTGGTGTGTGCTAATTTTCAGGTTATGTTGATGACATTTTTGGAGAAAAGAGAAAAATTCCTACTTGTGGTCAATAAAATAAAGCTTAACCCGGTGACTTCTTTCCACTCTTGCACTTGATTTACCTTTGAATTTTATTGTGTTTGTTTGCTTGAGGGCAAGCAAACGATTAGGTGTGGGTAGGTTTGGTGTATTGAGTGGTATTTGAAGTTGCAATTTTATTTTAATTAGATGTGCATATAGTATGTCATTTGAAATCATATTTTTACATTTGTGCATATGAGAAGTTGGTATTGGATTTATGGTGAAATTGTGTTTTGATATGTGAAATTTTTGGCATGACAAGAGAGTTGGATTTGATGTACCTTTGCTTGTGAGTTGTTGGATTTGTCTTGTTATTTTTGTGACGAATGTGGAATATTTTTTGTTTAAGAATTCATGGCAAATTATCCATATTCTTGTGAGCTTTGAGCCTTGAAGAGCTATCATCTATATAAGCTCTATATTTTTCTTGAATGAGCGCAAATTGGACTTGATATGTACATTCTAGAACTTGCTCTTTGAATACATTTTGAGATCTTACATTTGAGCATGTGTAATTAAATGATAAAGGCACCTAGGCAAGCCGTATTTTGGCCATATTTTTACCTACCTAATCATATAAATCTTTTAGGAGAGCCACTTTGAGTCTATCCTTTTCTTTGATGAATGAGCATATAAAATAGCCATATTCCATTTTCCTTCTTGAACTCTTCCGATTGAACCCCTTACTATTTTGCATATTGTGGAATTCATTGAAAAATATTTTTGGTGGTTGAATTGATGATGAAGGGGAGATGATGGTTGAGAGAAAGAAAAAAAATGGAGAAAGCAAAAAAAAAAGAATGGAAAGAAAAGAAAAGGAAGAATGGAAGATTAATGGTTGTAAAAAAATAAGAGAAAAGAAATTGGAGTTGAAAAAAAAAGAAACGAAGCTGGAATTTGTTGCTGAATTTTTCTGAAAGTGACGCTGAACCCTTCAGTGTTGCCCCTGCTTTTCGAAATTTTGAGAAGAAACAGGTGTGGGTAGTTGGATGTGTTGATAAAATTCACAGATTTATCAAAAGAAAATGAAGGAGTGGATGTGGAAGAAATTGAGAATGGCATGATGCATCATTTTGATATTCTTTCTTGATGTACATATTTGCAAAGTGGTAAATTTAGCCTTTCTAATCCTTTTCATCCTACCTTATCCCAAGCCCCATTACAACCATTTAAAAGTCCTTTTGATATTTGCGCAATGCTTATTGAACTTGGTGGAGATTTGATTTGGGAGCAAGCTTATGGTAATGTCTTGTCTTGTTTAATTTTGAGTGTTTTGCTACCCACTTATATACTTGAGCGTTATTGAGTGAAGCCATTGTGAGGCCATGAATTCTTAACTTCTTTATCTTACATAAGTTGCAAATATTTGTGAGACATTCTACCACTCATTTGTATTTGGTGTATCTTGTTTGATCTCTCTTGGAAGTGTCATTGTTTTGCTATCACTTGCAAATGATTATCATTTTTCCTATGCTTTGTCTTGCTCTTGTTTTGCTTGAGGACAAGCAAAGGTTTAGGTGTGGGTAGTTTGATAAGTCGTAATTTTACACGATTATTTTGGATTGAATTCACTTCTTTACGCGTGAGTTGTTAATTATTTAGTGTAATTACGACTTATTTATATTTTTCATAGTTGAACCTTAATTATTTTATTACTTATTGAAACAGGCCAAAATTGAAATAAATATTTTGTGGGACCATTACAATAATTTTGATTGCAGGAAAATTAAAGATTTGACCAAGATAATTAAGGAAAAGAAGAGATTCTGGAGATATTTTTGGAAGAAACAGATAAGGAAAGAGATCAAGCAGATTACTTAGGGATCAAGATACATATATTTATGGAGAATATTTTATTTATTTCTGGGATCATCATCACATACGCAACATCATCTGGGACGGCAGGAGGAGAAGACAGATTGGGAACGCAGATTAGAGAAGGAGTTCCACCATGAAGAACACGGTTTTATTCTAATTTATTTCAAATTTAATTTTGATTATGTAATTTCGTTTCTAGTCCGAGGGTTGTGAACCTCCCATGAATTATTTATTTTAATTGTTTTGAATTTTATATTGCCAACTTTTATATAAATTTATTCTATTACATGCTTTGATGTTCTTAATAGCACTTTGATAATTATTTTAGTCTGGCCATCTAATTTAATTATTTAATTGTTTAACGCTATTTCGTAATCCACAATCCGTAATTGTTGTGAGGAGTGAATTAAGTAGCAAATAGAGATAATTCCCTCTAGGTGTAATAGGATCTAGGTTGTATGATTCCTAGCCGGTTTTCGTAGCCTAGTAATTCTATGTTTGGAGTCTTAATGCATTTGCGAGTTTGAATCCATAGGGTCACTCGTAAATAGTTCAACTTAGTGGTCGTACCCTAATTGATGATCTTAAGAACATTCGGGTCAATTTGGTCGTACCATTAGCCTAGGGATTTGAGTTTGTATAATTATTTGCATGTTTAATTCTTGCGATTTTATGAATTAGGATATGGGAGGGGATCAAATCCTTGGACTAGGTTGTTATTTTATTTGTTCTATTATTTAATTTTATGTTTGTTATTTTAATTAATTATTTTCATGTTTATTAGTTGTTAATTCAATCCAAACCCCCCCTCCGGTTACTCATTTGAAAATACATAAATTCAATTTAAATTCAATTACTCTCTTGGGTTCGACCCGTACTCATCCTACTATATTTTAGTGGATTTGTTTGGAAAAATTACAAATCATATTTTTGGGTGCCGGCGATAGATATTTTTGGTGGTTGAATTGATGATGAAGGGGAGATGATGGTTGAGAGAAAGAAAAAAAATGGAGAAAGCAAAAAAAAAAAATGGAAAGAAAAGAAAAGGAAGAATGGAAGATTAATGGTTGCAAAAAAATAAGAGAAAAGAAATTGGAGTTGAAAAAAAAAAGAACGAAGCTGGAATTTGTTGCTGAATTTTTCTGAAAATGACACTGAACCCTTCAGTGTTGCCCCTGCTTTTCGAAATTTTGAGAAGAAACAGGTGTGGGTAGTTGGATGTGTTGATAAAATTCAGAGATTTATCAAAAGAAAATGAAGGAGTGGATGTGGAAGAAATTGAGAATGGCATGATGCATCATTTTGATGTTCTTTCTTGATGTACATATTTGCAAAGTGGTAAATTTAGCCTTTCTAATCCTTTTCATCCTACCTTATCCCAAGCCCCATTACAACCATTTAAAAGTCATTTTGATATTTGCGCAATGCTTATTGAACTTGGTGGAGATTTGATTTGGGAGCAAGCTTATGGTAATGTCTTGTCTTGTTTAATTTTGAGTGTTTTGCTACCCACTTATATACTTGAGCGTTATTGAGTGAAACCATTGTGAGGCCATGAATTCTTAACTTCTTTATCTTACATAAGTTGCAAATATTTATGAGACATTCTACCACTCATTTGTATTTGGTGTATCTTGTTTGATCTCTCTTGGAAGTGTCATTGTTTTGCTATCACTTGCAAATGATTATGATTTTTCATATGCTTTGTCTTGCTCTTGTTTTGCTTGAGGACAAGCAAAGGTTTAGGTGTGGGTAGTTTGATAAGTCGTAATTTTACACGATTATTTTGGATTAAATTCACTTCTTTACGCGTGAGTTGTGAATTATTTAGTGTAATTACGACTTATTTATATTTTTCATTGTTGAACCTTAATTATTTTATTTCTTATGGAAACAGGCTAAAATTGAAATAAATATTTTGTGGGACCGTTAAAATAATTTTGATTGCAGGAAAATTAAAGATTTGACCAAGATAATTAAGGAAAAGAAGAGATTCTGGAGATATTTTTGGAAGAAACAGATAAGGAAAGAGATCAAGCAGATTACTTAGGGATCAAGACACATATATTTATGGAAGATATTTTATTTATTTCTGGGATCATCATCACATACGCAACATCATCCGGGACGGCAGGAGGAGAAGACAGATTGGGAACGCAGATTAGAGAAGGAGTTCCACCATGAAGAACATGGTTTTATGTTCTAATTTATTTCAAATTTAATTTTGATTATGTAATTTCGTTTCTAGTCCGCGGGTTGCGAACCTCCCATGAATTATTTATTTTAATTGTTTTGAATTTTATATTGCCAACTTTTATATAAATTTATTCTATTACATGCTTTGATATTCTTAATAGCACTTTGATAATTATTTTAGTCTGGCCATCTAATTTAATTATTTAATTGTTTAACGCTATTTCGTGATCCACAATCCGTAATTGTTGTGAGGAGTGAATTAAGTAGCAAATAGAGATAATTCCCTCTAGGTGTAATAGGATCTAGGTTGTATGATTCCTAGCCGGTTTTCGTAGCCTAGTAATTCTATGTTTGGAGTCTTAATTCATTTGCGAGTTCGAATCCATAGGGTCACTCGTAAATAGTTCAATTTAGTGGTCGTACCCTAATTAATGATCTTAAGAACATTCGGGTTAATTTGGTCGTACCATTAGCCTAGGGATTTGAGTTTGTATAATTGTTTGCGTGTTTAATTCTTGCGATTTTATGAATTAGGATATGGGAGGGGATCAAATCCTTGGACTAGGTTGTTATTTTATTTGTTCTATTATTTAATTTTATGTTTGTTATTTTAATTAATTATTTTCATGTTTATTAGTTGTTAATTCAATCCAAACCCCCCCTCCGGTTACTCATTTGAAAATACATAAATTCAATTTAAATTCAATTACTCCCTTGGGTTCGACCCGTACTCATCCTACTATATTTTAGTGGATTTGTTCGGAAATTTTATAAGTATTATTTTTGGGTGTCGGCGACAGCACATCAAGAGATTAAAGTGATTCAGTATGTTAACAATATTTTATCAAATTTTAAATTAAGCAAAACAAAGACATCTCAATCAATAACACAAGATTTAATCTCGAAAAATAGCTCGGAGACTACTAATCATCAATCTCATCAAGTGTCATAATACTAGATTCTTGTTTCAAAGCGTAAAACACATTTAAAGTTCAAGTAATCAACAATAACATTGAACTGCCACTTATAAATAGAACATCAACCATCCATAATTGTAAATAAATCAAGTCTGAGAACATATAAATTCTAATGAACACCTCGAGTTTCCAATTAAAAAATACAATTAAGGAAATCTACGGATAAAACCTCTAAATATGTCACTTGATTCCACATAACTATCATAATCAAAATCTCTAGTCCCCACACAATAGATAGCTCGTGCCAAAGGATCTATAAGAGGATTCTTTATCTGACTCTTTCTTCGACTTCTCAGTCTTAAACACTTAGAGCATCGAATCCCACCTATACTTAAGCAAGCCGATCTTAGTGCCTGTCTTTTATCTTCTTCTAAAGAAGAAATCATCAAATCATGCATCATATGATGAGCATTGGGCTCCACACTGTAAGTCTCCCTATGAGCCCAAAACTTCTTTTGTAAGTAGGGAGGTAAAGTGTTAGCCCAAGTCTTAGGACTATAAATTGGAACATACAGTGGTATGCTGTCGTCGAAACTCAAAAATAAGATTTATAATATTTCCAAAGAAATCCACTAAGAATGTAGTAGGGTAAGTAAGGGTCGAACCCACAGGGAGTAATTGAATTTAAATTGAATTAATTGTGTTTTTAAGAAAGTAACAAGGGGGATTATGATTGAAACTAACAACTAATAAACATAAAAACATAAATAATTAAAGTGCAAAAATAATAAAATAAGATAAACAAATAAAATAACAAACCTAGTCCAAGGATTTGATCCCCTCCCATATCCTAATTTATAAAATCGCAAGAATTAAACATGCCAACAATTATACAAACTCAAATCCCTAGGCTAATGGTACGACCAAATTAACCCGAATGTTCTTAAGATCATCAATTAGGGTACGACCACTAAATTGAACTATTTACGAGTGACCCTATGGATTCGAACTTGCAAATGGATTAAGACTCCAAACATAGAATTACTAGGCTACGAAAATCGGCTAGGAATCATACAACCTAGATCTTATTCCTCTATTTCGCAACTCAATTCAATCCTCACAACAATTACGGATCATGGATCATGAAATAGCAATAAATAATTTAACAATAAATCTAGATGGCCAGTCTAAAACAATTATCAAATTATTATAAAATCGATTCAGTGCATGCAATAAGATAAATTCATATAAAAGTTTGCAGCAAAAAATTCCTAACAATCAAATAAATAATTCATGGAGGTTCACAACCCTCGGACTAGAAACGGAATTACATAATAAAAACTAAATTAAATAAAAGAATCGATGTTCTTCGTGTTCTTGATGGTGAAGCTCTTTCCCCCAATCTGCGTGAGATGCCGAACCGTCTGCGTAGCGTGGGATTCTGATGTATATATTCTCCTTATTTATCTTCTTGTCCTCCAAGAAATCTAACTGATTTCTTTCCTTCTTGAAGAGTGTCCAGGTTCATTATGTCCTTTCCAATTTGGTAAGTTTCCTTATGCTTTTCAAATCAAATCTCTCCTTAATTTACTTGGTAAACTCTTTTAATATCCAGCAATAAAAGTTATTGTATCAGTCCCACAAAATAAATTATGGTGACTGGATAATTTCTCTATTTTGGCTTGTGTCAATAAGAAATAAAATAATTAAAGTTCAACTGTGAAAAATATAAATAAGTCGTAATTACACTAAATAATTCACAACTCACATAAAAATATATATGAATTCATCTAAACTAATGATGTAAAATTACGACTTATTATACAGTATGGTTGGGAAAATTTTATTTGTGATCAAGAACAACAAATGGTTGTAGAGTTCAAACAATAACCAATGCGTGGTCCCTAACGTTGTGTGTTGGCTTCATTTTATAGTTCAGAAATTCATGAAGGACTTTTTCTTTGGTCCTAATGTCCTTTGTTGAAATTGTTCTCCTCCATGATGCCATGCCTATGAGAAAAAGAGCAACCAAAACAAAACACACCAGTGTTAGTCAAACTATATCACATAAATTTCCTCTCCATATAATGCATATGGAAACAAATTTTCAAGATGCATTAGGCATATTCACAAATTAATGAGTTCAACTCTCTTTGGCTCTCACTTTCATAGGCTACAAGAGTTTAAATAATTCAACATCACAATGAATTTGTAATTAAATGATATATTAAAGTGCATAATCAAATTAAAATGCAACCAAAAAGCCATCACATAGGTTTCCATTCACAAAATATGTCATAAAATGAAGTAAAACCACACATACACACTAAAGATGATGTCAAACACTCTCGAAAATATCAATATAGGACTCCACGCGTCAAAACACGTCGGACACTCACCAAAAAACACCGCGATGCACCGTCCACGTGCTGACTGCTGGAAAGTTACTGACCGGCGAGTGTACCACAAGCGTCACCACTGGAGAAGGTATCGATCGGCGCGTGAACTCCACGCACCACCGTCGGAGTCGTCGGCTACCAGTGCGTGGGCATCACGCGCAGCCACTGGAGCCACCATCTGTCGGGGCGTGTATTTCACATGCCACTTTCGGTCGCTGCCCTCTGGTGGGCTGTGGTCCCGGGCTGACCCGCCTGGTTTGACCCGGTTCAGGGTCTGACCCAGTCCGCCCCAATTCTGAGGCAGTTATATTTTAATTAAAAAGGTCCCTTAACTTTATCTAATTTTCAAAAAATGACCCCCCAATTTTCTGAAACTTTGCAAATTTAGCACAACTTCTAAAAAAGTACAAAAGAAATCATTACTTGAGATTTAGAAGGCCAAAAAATGCACAAAAACATTGACGGACTCCTCTTAACGAGGCCTTACCAGTGGTATAGTCATAATATGCTTTTACATGTAGGAAAAATGGCGAAAATGTAAAACGCTCAAGTATTAATGGTGAATTACAACGTTAAATACACATTGCCACTGAGAAAAACCATAATCTGCCTTATACTCACATAAATAACTCATCAATGTCACACAATACACCAATCATATAACATCAAACAAGAATCATGTGAGAACGTTTAAATCATAGAAGCAGAAACTTAAACCCATGAAATTCCAAAGAGAAAAAAATGGAGTACCAACCATTGGATTTAATACCAATGTTGGATAAATCACGTTCTTAGAACGTAAACCCTATTCACACATAGAGAGAAATCGCATACCTCTCATCGTAGGATTGCATAGCAGCGGAAGAATACAGACAAACCGATTGATACTCACGTTACTATCTATGGATCAAATCTTCAACACGGGGTTGAGAGATTAATTTTCACCAAATTAATTATGGGATAGATTTTGGATTGAGATTTCAAGAGAGAAGGAACACCGAGAGAGAATACGCTCAACTTTCTCTATGATGTGTTCTATGTTTAGAAAAACATTTCAACGTATAAGCGTGTTTTTTAACTGCCTCCGTGTAGTAACTTATATCCCAAGGAGATAGGAGTTGAGAACCGTCTCATAACTCCTTTTCTATCTATTATCCACTTTCATATGTGGAATATAATTAATTAATGTTAATTATTATTAACACAACCAAAACGAACCATATATTGTAGCCGTCCCTTCTCCGATCGGCTAACCTGATCCAACAAAGACACCACTTCGAAACCAAAACTTTACCCGCATCACTACAGATTGTCACCTAGCCCATCGCTGCTATGTCTGCTAGGGATAACGCACTACGCCATATGATCTATTTCGTACCACCACCTACTCAAGGAGCTAGCCAACACCTACGGGCCGCTAGTGCACCTTAAGCTCAATGAAGTCTCCACCATCGTCATATCTGATGATCATTTTCTCAACACACAAAATAATTCCCAAGTATGAAGGATATCAATTATAGTTTCGATAGGCGACCAAGTGATTATCGAACCCAAGGGACGGATTATTATCAATTTAATTATATTATAATAAACTAAGACTATGTCGGCAAATTGGTTTGGAATAGTGACGAAACTAAATAACATATAATTAAAATAGCAAATTGAATAAACAAGCAATAGAGAAAATACGACTGTGATCAAGTGAGAAATTAGGTAGTTCTTCAGGTCATCCAGTTTTACTTATTAATCTCTCTTCCATGCGTTGATGTACGACTCTACCTTGTGGTCTATGGACGCATCACTAAACCATGCAAGTTCACTCTATGACACAAATAAACATGCGTATGACACGTGTGAATATCCTCGGAGTAATAGAAATAATTCACCCTCTTTCTAGGTACTATTAATATCAATTATTTTCCGTGCACTCAGTACTCTAACCCGATATGATCTCTCTTTATAGGTACTATGAAGTTATACTCTTTATCCTACTTATTAACCCGAATATTATTCAATTAACAAGTATTCATATAAGATAGTTCTAATAAGACTTCGGAATCCCTTCACTTAGAATTATAATATGTAATCCTGCTCAGCAGTGAACACACTTAATCAATAACCAAGATATGTATTCAGACTCTATGTAACAGTTAATGATGCATAAAACGACTGTGAGTATGAATTTAAAAAGCGCAATCTTATATAAAATAAACCACAAGTAGTGTTGTATGGAGTTTTCACATGAAATACAAACTAATTCATAAAACCTTCATAACCCTAGAACTACCGAAGCGGTTCTAGCCCATGATTGATCTTGGAACAATCATGTTGGTTGAGATCCCATAGTTTTGAAAATTACAAGATAAATTAAGAAGCAAAGAAAACCCTAGATGTGGGTGCCTCGCGCTCTCTACATCTTGAATCTTCACTTGGTTTTCACTTGGTCGACAGACAAACCTCTGGATGGTGGTAGGGTTCGGTGATGAATAGATGATGAAGTGGTGTGTGTTCTTTTCTCCTGCGAAAGCTCTTCTTTTATACTCGTGAAACCTCCTTACGGGCTTAGGATGGGCTTTTTCTTGCGGCATACATCAAATTTGGTAAAAGAAATCCAGAATTACCATAAATAAATCAGCAAAAATCCATTCGACCATGCCTTGACTGGTCTAGCAAGGCCTACTGGTCGAGCAATGGTCGAGCAAGCGTACTGTAAGTTTTTGCATATTTTGCTCGACTAAGCCTCATCTGCTCGACCAAAATAATACTGGTCAATCAAAATCTCTTGGTTGAGCAAGCTCTCTGTATGAATCTTCATATTTCGTTCGACTTGACCCCTTGTTCGACTGAAGTGATTGATGAGAGTGAAAATAAGCGTGTTTTAGTGTCCAATCTAACACCTTTTGATGAGAATTGTTGTCATATATTAGCACAAATATCTTATATCCGATATATGTTAGAAAGGTGCACTTGAGGTGTTTTATTGTGTTTGAGGTGGAAAAAGGGATCAAAAGTGCAAAGTTGGAGAAAAGGTGCAATTTTGTATGAATGCTGAAAAACGCACATCCAAATTGTATAATTTTTCTGTCCTTATGTGGAGTAATTAATTGGAAGTGTGATATATGGTTAGAAAGCCACAAAAGCAAGGATCGTTTTGCCATAAAGAACACCTCCATCGGAATCCAAATGAGAAAGTTATGATCAAAATAATGACGTCGCGCAAGCTATTCCTGTTCAGAATAGATATTTCATTTCGCATGACTTGTTACATATTCAAATATTAGAGTTTCTGTGATTTCTTTATACGGATAAAAAGACAAGGAAGATAAGATCGTGTCATCGCAAGAATCACTCAAATCGGAGTTTTGAAGAGGAAGTTATACTCAAAATCCTGAAGTCACGCAGCTGCCAGCGAGAATTTTCGAATTTGTGCGTGTTTTTACACCACTCAGTGTGTGTCACGTGTTTTACATCCTATTGCATGTATTTTCGTATTTTCCAAGAAAAAGCCCATCCAAGGTCCATAAGGAGAGCTCACAAACATAAAAGGGGATGTAGATCACATCATTATTCATTAGAATAGAGATTAGTCATATTGGATTGGAGAGAGGCCACAACAATACTACACCCCACAAGGGGGGATCACCCCCCAACCATCTTTCACATCCAATCTTCCATCCATCCATCACTTTGAAGATTCGTTTATGGAACCAAGAGGAGAACTAAGAGAAAAATTCAAGATGGAGAAGAACGCGACGATGCCATATCCAGGGTTTATTTCGTTTCCTAATTTATCTTGTAATTATCTAGACATTCGGGTAAGATCTATCCAACACCCATGATTGTTCTTCGTAACATCATGGGCTAGAGCCTTTTTGGTAGAACTAGGGTTGTGAAGGTTTTTACGAATTAATTGAACTTTCGTGTGTAACTCCGTACAACACTACTTGTGGATTTATTTTATATATGATTGTGCTTTACTAATCCATATTTACGGTCGTTTATTGCATCTTCAATTGGTATAGAGTCTGAATATATATCTTAGTTGTAGATTGAGTGCGTTCACCGCTGAACAGGATTCCATGTTATGATTCTAAGTGAGGGGACTCCGAAGCTTCATTAGAACTATCATATATGAATACTTATTAATTGAATTGAATTCGGGTTATTAAGTAGAATAAAGAGGATAATTTTATAGTACCTATAAAGGGAGATCATATCGGGTTAGAGTACCAATTGGCCAGGGAAATAATTGATAATGATAGTACCTAGAAAGGGGGTGGAATTATATCTCTTGCTCTGAGGTTATTCACACGTGTTACACGCATGTTTACTTGTGCCTATAGAGTAGATATGCATGGTTTAGTAATGTGTCCATATTGCACAAGACAGAGTCGGACATCAACACAGTGAAGGGAAATTAATGCGTGAAACTGGATTATCCTAGAGCTACCTATTCTCCTACTTGATCCACTTTCGTATTCTTCGAGTGATATTTTATTTTATTTTTTATTTTAATTAATTGTTTATTAGTTTAATAATTAAATCCTAAAACTTTATTGCCTTTATCTTAATTAATTTAATTAATAATTAAATTGATAATATGCCATCCTTTGGGTTCGATAATTCACTTGGTCGCTTGCTTAAGCTGCAATTGATATCCTTCATACTTGGGGATTAATTTTGCGTGCAAAGAAAACGCGCATCAAGTTCTTGGCGGCATTGCCGGAGACGGCTGTTATTATTGATTTTATTATTTCTAGTTGATTAAGACTTTTATTTGTGATTATTTATTTCTATCTTACCTGGAATGTTTTGAGGAAGGAAAGGAAGGAAAGGAAAGAATAACACATTTAGCTGAACATGGCCGGAGTAAAGGCAGAATCTGGATAATGATGCCATACATAAAATTTTCACGAACTATGGGATTGGCAACATGGGTTTGATAAGAGCAAGGGGGGAGATGATGATTTTGAGATACATCCCGCTCTTATTAACATGGTGGAAAAGAATCCCTTTTCTGGAGGTTGTTTTGAAGATCCATATTAACATCTCAGAATATTTCTTGGTTATGCAAACACTCAAAAGGGAGCTGGAGCTAATGATAATGCTAGACAGATCGCACTATTTAAGTTTTCATTAATTGATTAGGTAGAAGTTGGGTATGAGACTCTTCATGCCACAGATTGCACTATATGGGACCAACTGCAGTTGAAGTTCTTGGAGAGTTATATGCCACCCTCAAGGATCTTAAGAATGAGGCAAGAGATCACCCAATTTGTTATGAATCAGGGTGAGAAATTTCATGAGGCATGGGAAAGGTTCAAAGACATGCTTAGGCAGTACCCACAACATGGAATGTCTAAGGCACAGTACAAAAGTATCTTCTACTATGGATTGGATTGTGAGTCATGTGTTTTTATTGATGCATCATCAGGAGGAGCGCTGTTATCTAAGACAGCACTTGAAGCTGAGAAGTTATTTGAAGACATCTCTATGAATTCACATGACTGGCCTATGGAGAGAGATAGAGGATCATATGTACTTGAAAAGGTAGCACATGTTGAACATCAAGTGGAGAAGCCGAATAGGGATGATGAGATAGTCTCTAGTCTAGCTACCATCAACAAGCTACTAGAATTTCAGCAGAGGCAGATTACAGAATTGATACAAAGGGGGCCTAGTATCCAGCAGCACGAAGTGAAGAGTGTTGAAGATACCTTCAATCGATACATGGCTAAGAATGATGCAAAGGTTGACCGCAACGAAGCGAGAATGAATGTTGATCATGAAGATTTATCAAAGTAGTTGAAGGATCTTACCTCGATTATGGGCATATGGTTGCGAATGTGAATCAATTGACACAAACGTGGGAGAATAATGCTATCACATTGAGGTTCGGGACACAGTACGAAGGTTCGATGAAGCCGGTGAGCAGAAATAAAGAAGGAAGGAGCACTGTTTGACTAACACCACCTCGTTCGACCATACCTGATGGTCGAACTGAGGTCGAACAGCTTTCAAAAAAATAGAATCCTGATGCTCTATTTTATGTCCCGCCGTTCGACCAATACACATTCGTTCGACCAGACCATCTTGGTCGAATGCTAGTCGAACAACAACGGGGGAGATTACATTGCGATCAGAGCCACCGTTCAACCAAAGCATGTCCGTTCGATCAGACCATCTTGGTCGAACGATGGTCGAACAACACCTGGAAAATTTGAACTCGCGATCAGAGATTTTATTCGACCAGAAGTAGTCTGTTCTACCAGATCACTTAGGTCGAACAGAGGTCAAGCAGCTTCGTTCAGTGCCCGTTTTGATACCGAATGCTACACCTATTGTTCAGAACACTCCAGAGCCATCCCAAGAGCAGAATAATGAGCTTATAGTAGAGAAGAAGTGGGAAAGAGCAAAGAAGTTGATAGCCGAGAAGCTTAGACTACAGATGGATAATGAAGATGTGGTTTTCTCTCTTGATCAAGCAATGAAGATGCCCATAGAGACTCAATCTTGCAAGAGCATAGATGTGATTTCTAACTTATTTAATCTATATTTTAATAGGACAGATGACTCTGAATTTGAGTGGAAGATTAACAATGAGGTGTCTAGACAGCCATGGAAGGTAAGAAATTCTGAGGATCATATATTTGTTACCAAGAAAGGTGAGGTGTTGAGTGTAGACAAGAAGAGGGAAATAAAGTATTTGAAGGTGAGGATGCGAGAAGACTGTCCTCTACCGTCGTGACTCTTCGACGTTAAACATGAGCTCCTGTTGGAGGCTTTTCCTTATGTTTTATTGCTTTATTTATTTTGTGTAAGTAAGAAAATTTTATATTTAAGGTGCTTACTAATCGGCAATTACATCTCTTTGTAAACTTAATTTCAACTTACGGTTTTACTAAGTTTGGGGGGTGTGATGTTATTACCTCATTGAAGCACCAAGAGTATAATCTTTTCTTTGTAATGTTTGCTAGGGGAGTTGATTTTTTGCAGTATGTTGAAACTTTAATTGGTTTTGATGTGTCGATTTTTTTCAATTTGCCTAGTGTTCTGTGGTGTTTCTAGTGTATGGAGTCAATTAAACAGTCAATAGAGTCTTTCTTATTGTTCTCATATTTTATTATTTATGAATCTTTTGATGATGAGTATGTTTGATCTTTGATTTTAGAAACAGGTAAACTGAGGCTTTGACCTGATTGAGTTGAACTACTTGAGGAACTCGTGCATATATTGAAGAAAAATTAGGTGCCCTCGTTTCCATATTCTAATTTTATATGTACTTTTAATTAGTATGAGTGGAAGGATTGAGTTTATGGTTTAAATCATGCTTGAAATTCATATGCTCTTGAAATTGATGAATGAAGAGTACTTGAGTTATATTGTGATATGAAGTTTTATGCGTACTTGTGGGATATTACTTACCATAAAAAGTGCTCTGTTACTTGTTAAAAACCCATGTGAGATTTTGAGCCTAGTTGATCATGTACATAATCACATGATATTTCTTTTCTGGTGAGTATCGTTCTTGTATATGTATTCTAGAACTTGTCTCTTGTCTTACTTGAAACTATATTATGTTAGATGATGGGAGATGATCTAAGGCCATCCTTGAATTTATGAGTCACTTAGCCAAATAATTCCTTACCAAATGATGTTTATCCGTAGTTAGCACCGTTGAGCCTAAAAACCTTATTTCTTTGGCAACCTACGAAGATAGCCACTTTGATATCCTATTTGAACCTTAAATTCCTATATTTAGTGGAGAATTAAATGTTTTCAAAGTGTATGAAGTTGATTTTGATGGATTTGGAAGAAATAAAATATTTGGAGTTGTACAAGTGATTATGAGCTTGAAAATAAGTTGCTTAGGGGTAGTGCCCGAAACTGGTACCCCGAGATGTTAGAGGTAGTGCTCAAAACTGGTACCTCAAGAGAGGAAAAAAAAATAAAGGAAAGAAAAAGTATGTTGAGCTTGAAGGAAAATGAGAGAAAAGAAAATTAGAAGAGCATGAAGCTGGATAGCCTTAAAGCGTAATAAATCTGCAGTACAAAAGATCTCCAGTTTTAATTCTCTACTAATTGAGTCACTTTATCCATATGTTTCCTATCTTAACCAAAGAGGTAATATTACATCCTAAGAAAAGTCCTTTTTGATCCTATTGTAGAATCATACTTTTAGTGGTGGAGAGTTTGAGACTTTTGGCAAGCTTATGATTACATATGCACTTGAATAGAATTCGAACGTAAACAACTTAACCCATAAATGTACATCTTTTACACTTGAGTGCGAGTGTTATATACTTCCCGTGAGAACATGTGAATTGAGCATTTGAATTGGTGGTGATTGTCTTAACTTGTATGCTATGAAATGATTATTACATGTAATGAAAGTTGCATGATCTAAGTTGAGGACAATTGTATTTAGAATGGGGTATTTGTCATAATTCTTATTTCCCTGCTAATTTTCTTACTCTCTCTCTCTCTTTATTTTTATTTTGTTGCCTCGAGACGAGCAACGGGTAAGTTTGGGGGGATTGATAAGAGTGAAAATAAGCGTGTTTTAGTGTCCAATCTAATATTTTTTGATGAGAATTGTTGTCATATATTAGCACAATTATCTTATATTCAATATATGTGAGAAAAAGGTGCACTTGAGTTATTTTATTGTGTTTGAGGTGGAAAAAGGGATTAAAAGTGCAAAGTTAGAGAAAAGGTGCAATTTGTGTATGAATGCTGAAAAATGCACATCCAACTTGTATAATTTTTTTATATTCATGTAGACTCTGAATTGAAAGTGTGATATATGGTTGGAAAGCCACAAAAGTCAGAATCGTTTTGGCATAAAGAACACCTCAATTGGAATACAAATTAGAAAGTTAAGATCAAAATGGTGACGTCGCGCAAGCTGTTCCTGTTCAGCACAGATATTACAGTTTGCATGACTTGTTACATATTCAAATATTAGCGTTTCTGTGATATCTATATATGGATAGAAAGAAAAGGAAGAGTGGATCGCAGGAGCGAAAGAATCACTCAAATCAGAGTTTTGAAGAGGAAGTTATGCTTAAAATCATAAAGTCGCGCAGCTGCCAGCGAGAATTTCCGAGAATTTTTGAATTTATGCATGTTTTTACACCATTCAGTGTATGTCTCGTGTTTTACATCCCATTGCATGTATTTTCGTGTTTTCCAAGAAAAAGCCCATCCAAGGTCCATAAGGAGAGCTTACAAGTATAAAAGGGGATGTAGATCATATCATTATTCATTAGAATAGAGATTAATCCTATTGGATTGGAGAGAGGCCACAACAATACTACACCCCACAAGATGGACCACCCCCAACCATCATCCACATCCAATCATCCATCCATCACTTTGAAGATTCGTCTGTGGAATCAAGAGGAGAACTAAGAAGAGAATTCAAGATGGAGAAGGACGCGACGACGCCACATCTAGGGTTTATTTCCTTTCCTAATTTATCTTGTAATTTTCCAGACATCCGGGTAAAATCTATCCAACGCCCATGATTGTTCTTCGTAACATCATGGGCTAGAGCCTTTTTGGTAGAACTAGGGTTGTGAAGGTTTTTATGAATTAATTGAACTTTCGTGTGTAAACTCCGTTCAACACTACTTGTGAATTTATTTTATATATGATTGTATTTATTAATCCATATTCACGGTCGTTTTGTGCGTTTTCAATTGGTATATAGAGTCTGAATATATATCTTGGTTGTAGATTGAGTGCGTTCACCGCTGAACAGGATTCCATGTTATGATTCTAAGTCAGGGGACTACGAAGCTTCATTAGAACTATTATATATATGAGTACTTATTAATTGAATTGAATTCGGGTTATTAAGTAGGATAAAGAGGATAATTTTATAGTACCTATAAAGAGAGATCATATCGGGTTAGAGTACCAATTAGCCAGGAAAATAGTTGATATTGATAGTACCTAGAAAGGGATGGAATTATATCTCTTGCTCCGAGGTTATTCACACATGTTACACGCATGTTTACTTGTGTCTATAGAGTAGATATGCATGGTTTAGTGATACGTCCATATTCCACAAGGAAGATTCAGACACCAACACACGGAAGGAAAATTAATGCATGAAACTGGATTATCCTAGAACTACCTATTCTCCTACTTGATCCACTTTCGTATTCTTCGAGTGATATTTTATTTTATTTTTTATTTTAATTAATTATTTATTAGTTTAATAATTAAATCCTAAAACTTTATTGCCTTCATTTTAATTAATTTAGTTAATAATTAAATTGATAATATTCCGTCCTTTGGGTTTAATAATTCACTTGGTCGCTTGCTTAAGCTGCAATTGATCATATCCTTCATACTTGGGGATTAATTTTGCGTGCAAAGAAAATGAGCATAAGTGATGCTGGTCGAACAAGGTCTTGAGATCGAACAACCTTCGAAAATCTACTCAAACATCGTGTCTTCCAATTCCGAGCCCTTTTGATCTGTTTTCCTGTACAAATATGCTCAAAAAGCCCAAGTATCCTCTGATTCGTGGCATTTCCATAAACATACCGATTCATCTCAATAAAAAACTCAATCGTACTCAATTTCCACAAAAATTAGAGCTAAAATACATGAATTTACACTCTCATCAAACGCCCAAACTTACATGTTGTTCGTCCCGAGACAACGAAAATCAAAACAAATCCAGAGAGTGTAATCACGAGATCAAGCACAACATATCCTAACACATGTAATTATATTAATTCAAAACATGCAATCCATCATACCTTTCATTCATGCAAAACATCAATCAATCACAATACTTCTACGAGTGCTAAGTCATTTAGCTCATGGGTAAGTGTTTACTCTCTCTCTCAAGTGTAAAAGATGTACACTTCATGGGTAGTATAGACACTCAATTTCAATTCATATACTCGCGTAACCATAAGCTTGACAAGGGTCTCAAAAATCTATCCATAACTACTTCAATACTAGAATCACAAAGGACTTGCATCTAGGTTGTAACGTTGGCTCTTTCGTAAGGTAGGAGAATATAGATAAGTAACTAAATTACTAGTAAAGAAGTACCTTGGAGATTTGCTTTTCAACAGCTTCCTTCTATTCTCCTTCGTCCTTCTTTATGAGCACTTCAATACATGCTTTCTCCATCTTCTCTTAGATCAACATCTTCTCTTTGCAGTAGAATACCACTTCCGGTGTTCTTCAAGTATAAGGGTACCAGTTTTGGGCACTATCCTTTCTAGCATTAGGGATACCGGTTTTAGGCACTATCCCTTGCAAGATTTAACCACTTGTCTCATGATTCTTATTACACCAAATCTCTCCTTCTTATTCTTCTTCAAAACTTCATATAACATTTATTTACCTCCACTCTTTACTAGTAATAGGTGTTTAAGGCTCAAAAAGGTAACAACTATTTATCAAAGGCTTGCCAAAGAAAAATCTTAAAGGCTCAAAAGGACTTCCGATGATAATCATATAATAAGGTATGATAAATTTGGCTAAGTGACTTAATCAACAACAATGGCCTAAGATCATCTCCTAGTATCTATAAATTATAAACTTCAAACAAGACTCCAAGCCAAGTTATAAAATACGAGTATACAACGACTCTCAAGAATAAACTATCATGCTTATAGCATGACCAATAGGCTCAAATCCTTACATGGGAAATAGAATCCTAAGCACTCTTCAAAGCATGCAATCAACATCAATTTTCTATAAACTACAAGTAAAAATAGAACATGCTCATCATCAATAAATCAACATGCATCAAAATAAGTGCACATGCATAACATGTATAATCCTCAACACTAAACAATCCAAAGCAAATCCATGTAAACATCTAACAATCAATCACCTAATCATCATCAATATTAAATATATGCCACTCACACCACAAATACCCAACCTGTAAAGATAAAAGAGAAGGGAGATGAGATGAAACAGACAAAGAAAAACCTGATGCTCTCTACTCCTCCGGAGCATCATCATCACTAGCACCCTCTTCGTCATCACCATCGCTCATCTCCAAGCGCAACCGATCTACATCTCTATGAAGAGCATTAAGCTTCATATCCAACTCGCGCTCGTCGGTATACATCCTTCCTAATATCTTATCCATCTCAACATAGTTGCCCTGCAGCGTGTTGTACCTCGCATCAAGTGCGGTATAATTCTCATTCGTCAATGCCAGTTGCATATTCGTCTCCTGCTGATTTGCATTAAGCTTGTGCTCATTCATTAATCAGAATTGCTCCCGATAGAACTGATCCTGAGCTCGTCAAAAATATTGTTGCTACTGTGGCGGTGGCTCATAAAACTCCTGTTAATGTGGCTGTGGCTGTGGAGGCTGCACTGGAGGCATACCCATCTCCGGATAAACAAAAGCTGGTGGCGGCTGCGGCTCTTCCTCTATAAAGTCAGCTGGATCTCATATCAGGACTTTGTTCTCATCTAAGACGATCCCCTGAGCGCGCATCTAAGAAAGGAGTCTCCAATTTCCTCCTCCTAAACAAGTCTCAGAGATCACCTTGTGCTCAGTGGTATTCATCAATAAATTGTTGTTGACCCTAATTGTAGTGAGATCAACAATCGACAGTGAAAATCTGAATGTACAAGGATTCTTTCCTTGGATGAACATCCAAGTATCATCCAATCGCTCAATCAGCCCCATCCTCACACATGACATTAGAATCTAAGTCTGGATCCCCTCGGATAGGCCTATGTTCGCTCAAATCACTCTATAGTACTCAGCTATCAAGGTGATGAGCCCTCCGATGTTAAGACGCTGAAATCCGTGGGTAGTAAACTTGTGAAGCTGCTGGAAGAAGTATGCAGCTACATTAAAATGGACTCCATGTAGCATGCACCATAACACATACATCTCTCCCTTGAAATACAACTCCCCTCGGACCTTGCAAACAGCGTGTTGCCTAAAATTCTATCCATATATGCTAACACGGGGTTACGGATGAAAGCAACCTTGGAAGTATTCGAATTATATCTCTCTCGCCTTCTCGTAATAGCTCTCCAGAACTCATCTGGCCTGATATCATCATGCTCTACATCCGTCTCATTCTCACAGCCGATCAATTCATTAAACTCTCAGGCCCACATCATATGCTCCTACCCGCCAATCTGCATCCAAATACCATAAGGAAGGTATCGGTCTCCACGCTCTATCCTCAATGTGCACAAGACCTCCGCAGTGATATGAAAATAATTTTCTCTCTTCATATCCATGAACTGAGTAATTCTCACTCGACCGAACATTCAACGAGTATCGCTGATAATGTTCATCTTCATCATCGCATGATCATCCTGATATTGCGTCCTCGTGATCTCTTGCGTTATTGTAGTCCATAGCTCCTTCTTCTCCTCCCAATTTGCAATTTTGATGCCATAATCGGATGGCCTCATCTTATCCATCCTTATTTTCTTGATTATCTCACCCAGCGAAGGCGACTTAGGTCCCTTCCTCTTGGATGAAGAAGCAATCTCTTTTCCTACAAGAACAATACTTCACTATATACCAAAGAGATAGATATACTCATCGTAAGACTAGCATGAATCCTACTAAAGACTTCAAATTCATGTGCTTCAAACAACTCAATCTTAAGTGTTCATTCAATCACTATATCGATCATACATCAACACTTCAATCAAGACAATTGGAACTCTTTTAGTCTTAATACTACTCCACACAAGCATGCTTTCGTTTCACATAAACTTCAACCACAAATCTAGCATGTTCATTTTCCACCCTCAATTGCACCACAACAACACTCTCATTCAATGAGCCCATATAAATAAATCAAAATTAACCTCAAGCCCATACTATACACACCATCAATTTCACAAAAATTCAACAATTCAACATAAATCAAACCATGAAATTTCAAGTCCAATTTCGAATAAGAACTTCAACAATTTCAACAATCAAATCCAACCAAAGCTATGTTTAATTCGCTCACCCCATCTTCACTAAGCATAATCACTAAAATTTAAGAGTAAAAAGTGAGAAAAACATACCTTTGTCAGACATGGTGTGCGCGTGGTGTTCGACGATAAAAACCCCAAAAATTCAAGTGTCTAGCCCCAAATCGGACTTGAAAACCCTCAAATTCAGATGTGGAAGTGTGTGCAAGGGTAGATTAGAGTGTAGGGGAGAATTTGGAAAGAAGACTTACGTGTTGGAATCAGTGCTCCAGAGAAGTTGACGGGAGTATGTCGAACGGAATGAGAAAACTAACCTTTTAAACTGATTCCGAACTCCATTCGACTCGAGTGGATTAGTCAAACAAGGGATGTAAGTCGAGCAACCTGGATCTGCCCTTTAAAATTAGCATCGTTCGACCTCCGTTTGACCAAAATATATTAGTCTAACAAGTACTGGAAGTCGATCAACCTGCCTGGTCGTGCCCCATGTTCTTCTTTGCCCTGCTCGACCTTTGTTCGACTTGCAGTCTCTGGTCGAGCAACCCTTGCTTGATCGAACAAACTCTCTGTAAGTTTTACACATTTTGTTTGACCAGTGTTCGACCACGACATCTTAGTCGAACAACATGGTCCAGGTCGAATAAGCTCTCTAGAAGATTTGCACATTTTGTTCGACTTCCATTTGAGTTCCCAATTTAGTCGAACAACTATGTCCAGGTCGAACAACCCTACTGGAAGAATTACGCATTTTGTTTGACCGTTGCTCGATCAAAGAGCGTGGTTGAACAACTTTTTGGAAGTCGAACAACCTCTCGAACTCTATAAACTTTGTACTTTTCTCGTATTTTCCTGCAACAATTAAACTATAGGACAACATCAAGTATCAAGATAGCAATTTCTAAGCTCGAGAACCACTTTCAGACCATATAACATCAAGTGTAACTCTGCAACGACACTTAAAAAAAACACCACTAAACACTAGGCAAATTGCAAAAATCGATACATCAAAACAAGTTAGTGTTCTAATATACTGCAAAAAATAACTCCCCTAGCAAACGTTACAAAGAAAATATTATACTCTCCGTGCTATGATGAGATAAGTACATTACACCCCCAAACTTAGTAGAAACTATAGTGGAAACTAAGTTTACAAAGAGATGTAATTTTCGAATAATAAGCACGTCAAATATAAAAAAAAATTTACTCACACCAATGAAAATAAAGTAATAAAACGGGAGGGAAATCCCCCCAACAGGCGCTCTTGTTTAATTTCGTAGAGTCACGACGGTATCAATCTACTGCAAGGTATCTTCAAATACGACACAAGCATCATTCGGCGACTTGTAATGCTTCAAACGATGCCCATTTGCCGCTATAATGTCCCCATCTTTGTCCATATGCTCAAAACTCCCCCCCGAAAGCTCTACGAATAATGAACTGCCCTGTCCACTTCGATTTCAATTTTCCTACGAAGAGCTTCAAATGAGAGTTAAAAAGTAATACCTCATCATCTTGCTTGAACTCCTTGTATGAGATCTTTGAATCATGCCACTTCTTCATTCTCTCCTTAAAGATCTCTGAATTCTTGTAAGCTCGATTCCTGAACTAATCCAACTGATTTATATGAGTCATCCTCAACTCCTTCACATATTTAAGAGACAAGTTCAAACTCCTCAATGCCAAAAAGCTTTGTGCTGAATTTCTATGGGTAAGTGGCACGGCTTTCCATAGACAATTTGGTACAGTGACATATCCAAAACCATCTTATAAGCAGTCCAGAACCCCCACAAAACATCATCAAGCTTCATAGCCCAATCCTTCCTATTAGTTCCGACCACCTTTTCCAAAACTTGCTTCACTTGTCAGTTGGAGACTTCAGCTTGCCCATTCGCTTGAGAATGATAGGGTGTAATAACCCTATGCTTGACACCATAATCCTTGAGAACCTTTTCAAGAAGCTTATTGACAAAGTGAGTACCTCCATCGCTTACAAGTTCTCTAGGAACTCCATAGCGGGCAAATATATGTTTCTTCAAGAAAGATAAAATAGTCCTTGAATCATTCACGTGAGTGGGAATGGCTTCCACTCACTTAGAAATATAATCTACTGCTAAAAGGATGTATAGAAATCCATTAGATGTGAGAAAAGGCCCTATGAAATCGATTCCCCATACATCGAAGATCTCAACAACAATGCTCGGCTGAAGTGGCATCTCATCTCTCCTACTTATGTTCCCTATCCTTTAACATCAATCGCATGCCGCCATATAGGTTTCACAATCTTTAAACAAAGTAGGCCAATAAAGAGCAGATTGAAGTACCTTCGCTATCGTCTTTTGAGCTCCGAAGTGCCCCCGTTAGGTCATGCATGGCAAAAATCAAGAACGCTCTCCATCTACATCTCGGGCACACACCTACGGACGATAGAATCCATACAAATCTTGTAGACAAATGGATCATACCATATAAAGTCTCAACATCCCTCTTGAATTTTGCAAGTTGATATCGGTTGAGATCTCTTGGAATTTCTCCTACGGCAATGTAATTCACATAATCTGCATACCATGGATCCATCCCTTGAGCAGCCACCACACATACTCTTTCTGCTCCTTCAACAAATACCGCCATGATTTTTTTATCAGGAAACTTCTCTTCAATGTAATCGAAAGAATCATCACAATGCTCCCTTGTCTCCAACCTTGATAGGTGATCCGCTAAAATGTTCTCCGTACCCTTCTTATCTCAGATCTCCATATCAAACTCCTGCAGAAGAAGGATCCATCTAATGATCCTTGGCTTCGTTTCCTTCTTCTCCATCAATTACCAGATCGCAGAATGATCCGTGTACACTGTAATATTCATGTCAATCAAATACTGTCGAAACTTATTGAATGCATACACCACAACTAGAAACTCCTTTTCTATCACCGTGTAGTTCTTTTGTACAGTATCAAAAGTCTTATTTGCATAGTAAATGGCGCAAAACTTCTTGTCCCTCAACTGCCCAAGCACCACTCCAAGTGCTAAGTCACTTACATCACACATAATTACAAACAGCTGAGTCCAATCCGGTGTGATCAAGATAGGTGCAGTAATAAGCGCCTCTTTCAAAACCTGAAAAGCTGTTAGATACTCTTCATTAAAAATAAAAGGAACATCCTTTTCAAGTAAATGAGATAAGGGCTTGGAGTATTTCGAGAAGTCTTTTAAGAATCTTCTATAAAAACTGGCGTGTCCAAGGAAAGACCGCACTCCCTTTTCATTAGTAGGTGGCGGAAGCTTCTCAATTGCAACCACCTTTGCTCTATCTACCTGCAATCCTTTGGCCGAAATATGATGACCAATAACAATCCCATCTTTCACATGAAGTGGCACTTCTCCCAATTCAAGACAAGATTATTTTCTTGGTATCTCTTCAAAACAGTAGCAAGGTTAGATAAACAAATATCAAAGGAGGAACCAAACACAGAAAAATCGTCCATAAACACCTCCATGATCTTTTCTATCAATCCATCAAATATGGTCATCATGCAATGATGAAATGTAGCAGGCGCATTACATAATCCAAAAGGCATTTTTCTAAAGGCAAAAGTTCCATAATGGCAAGTGAAAGTAGTCTTTTCTTGATCCTCGGGTGCAATCATGATTTGATTATAAACCAAGTACCCATCCAAGAAATAATAAAACTCATACCCTGCAAGACGATCAAGCATTTGATCCATAAAAGGAAGGGGAAAATGGTCTTTGCATGTATTTTCATTCAGTTTCCTGTAATCCGTACACATATGCCATCCCGTAGGAATTCTAGTTGCTAATGTCTCTCCATCTTCAGCTTTCACAATAGTCATGCCCCCTTCTTAGCTACTACATGCAATGGACTCACATGGGGACTATCACTAATGGGATAAATGATTCCAGCATCTAACAACATTAAGATTTGCTTCCTAATAAGTTCTTGAATTGCAGGATTCACCCTTCGCTGATTCTGTATACTACTCTTGGCCTCATCTAGCAATCTTATTCCATGCGTTCAATATGAAGGATTAATGTCATTTAAATCATCAAGAGACCAACCAATCGCAGACTTATACTTCATAAGCACATTAAACAATTCCTTAAGTTGATCATCATCAAGAGAAGAAGATACAATTACCGGATATTTTCTATTGTCACCTAGAAAGGCATACTTCAAGTGCTCCATTAGCGATTTCAACTCCTCTTTCTTCACTTCTTGAGGTGCGCTCTCTATCCAAAGGCAAGTACTTCCTTGTCCACTTTACTTCTTCAATCTTGTTCATTCTCGACTCATACCTGCCATCACCCAAAGCAAGTAAATTTTCAAGGAAATCAATACATACATCGTGGGAGAGTTCATCTAGCTCCGTGGTGGGAAAAGTAAGAGACTCTGCCATGCATGTCTCAAGAGGATCCTTTGAAAGGATCAATGACATATCTTCCTTCACGATCTCCTCCACCACGTCTATACTATGACATTGCATCTCCATGGGCATCTTTATTATTTTGTCAAGGTTAAATAAGATCTCTTCTTTATCCATTCTCAGCCGTAGCTCACCCTTTTTACATCAATCATAGCTTCCGCAGTCACAAGGAAAGGTCTCCCTAAGATTAGAGAGATATTATCCTCGTCATCTTCTATCTCAAGCACAAGGAAGTCCACAAGAAAGACAAGCTTCTCTACTTTGACAAGAACGTCTTCAATAACACCCTTCAGAAAAGTCATAGACCTATCCGCCAATTGTAAAGCCACCGATGTGGGAGTTAACTCTCCCAAACCAAGCCTTTTAAATATGGACAAAGGCATCAAATTAATGCTTGCCTCAAGATTGCACAAGGCTTGTCGTGCCAGCCCCTTTCCAATTTCACACAAGATAGCAAAGCTTCCCAGATCTTTAAACTTAACTGGCAGCTTCCTTTGTATGATCGAGCTGCAATTCTTAGATAAATTCATTGTTTCAATTCTGTTCAAGCTTCTCTTCTTTCAAAAGTATTTCCTTTAGAAAACGGGCATAATACGGCATCTCCAAGATCGCTTCAGAGAAAGGAATATTCAAGCATATCTTGTTTATGATGTCTAAAAATCTCTTGAACTTTTCTTCCAATCCCTTTTTGATAAGCTTGAAAGGAAAGGGTCGAGGTATCTTTATTTTGGGAATCCCCATTCATCACGTTCAATTTTCTCCACTTTATCATTTTTGGCTCTCAATCTCTTGGCTCTATCCCACTTCTTCTCTACTATAACCTTGGTGTTCTGCTCTTGATATTGTACCATGATGTTCCGATTAACGGGTGTAGCATTCGGGATCGAATCAGGCTCTGCACTAAACTGCTCGACCTCTGTTCGACCGAGCTAGTTTGGTCGAATAGATTGGGGTTGGTCGAACAAAATGGCTGATCGCAAACTCTGTTCCTTCAAGTGTTTCTCGACCATAGTTCGACCATGATGATCTGGTCGAACAACACTATCTTGGTCGAACAACTTTACAGATCAAGAAATCCCATTCTCCAGGTATTGTTCGACCTCCATTCGACCAAGACGGTCTGGTCGAACGGGATGGTATTGGTAGAATGGCAAGTCGGAAAATAGAGTGTCGTAATTCTATTTCTCTGGAGTCTGTTTGACTTCTGTTCGACCAGTAGGTCTGGCGAACAGTTGAAGTTTGGTCGAGCAACACCTCTCACTCTATCGAGTCCTTTATTTTTGGTCGCCGGCATCATCGGACCTTCGTACTGCATTCCTGACCTCAATGTGATGGCATGCAAGACTTTGGATTCTCAATACTTTGAGATGGAAACTTCTCCTTCTCAATAGTTTGAGTCAATTTGTTTATGTTTCCGGCCATCTCCCCCATCAACAATGTAAGATCTTTTACTTGTTTAGACAAATCCTCATGATTAGTATCAATCTTCTTCTCTAACTTGGCCTCAAGATGATCCATTCTTGCATCGTTCCTCACCATGTACCTGTTCACCGTATTCTCGAAACCCGGTTTCCCTTCTTCCACTTTAGCATCCGGATCAACACCAGTAGGAGGTTGCAATGCATTGTTGGGATTACTCCATGAAAACTCCTGCCTCCTCGGTTGTTGATAATTACCCAGTGGACCACAATTATTATAGTTCCCCTGATAATTCCAGTTTGCTTGATTTTGTAACCTCATTCCTTGAATACTTTGACCCATGGCATAGTTAGCCTTATTGATCTCTTCTTGGCTAGCTCCTTCATAGCCACCATCCTGCTGCATCATTGGTACTATCTGAGATATATCCGTAATTTACTTTTGCTGAGACTTGAGTAACTTGTTGATATTAGCCAAGCTAGAGACGATCTCATCATCTCTTCCCGACTTCACCATAGTATGCTCAACATGTGCTACCTTACCAAGAACATAACTGCCTCTTACTCTAGCAGTTGGCCAATCTCTTGAATTCATCAAAATATCCACAAAAAGCTTCTCGGCGTCAATGGGTGACTTCGTAAGCAATGCTCCATTAGATGAAGCATCAAGTAACACACGAAAATCGCAATCTAACCCATTGTAGAATATACTAATGTATTGAGCTTTAGATAGCCCATGCTGTGGACACTTTCGAAGCATGTCCTTGAATCTGTCCCAAGCTTCATGAAACTTCTCATTACCATGGATATCAAATTGATTGATTTCTTGCTTCATCTTGAACACCTTCGAAGGTGGCATGTATCGCTCCAAGAATTTGACTTTCAACTTCTCTCAGGTATCACATTCAGTAGCATTAAGATTATCGTACCAATCTCATATTTTTTCATTCAGCGAGAACTTAAACAAGATGATCTTCCTCGCATCCTCATGAGCTCCTACATCTTTTTGTGTACTTGCATACCTAAGGAACTTATTTAGATGTTGCTGAGGATCTTCAAAGGTTCCCCCAGAGAAGGAACTCCTTTCAATCACGGTGATAAGTGCAGGGTGTAGATCAAAATCGGCTCCGGCCCCTCTTTCTCCTAACAGTACCGCATTGCCTCCTCCGTCGTTCTTAAAGACTTCACAGATGGTGCGTGTATCGGGATTCGCTGCCATGTTGACTACTTCTTCTTCCAAGTTGAATTCGGTTGCAGCTTCAGTTGCTTGCAGAATTAGCTCTCCAACATCAACTACTTGATCAATAGTATCAGTTGGCTCCTTGTTCTTATTCTTGTTCTTCTTCTTCTTAGCGTTCATTTTCTTCGTGGATGCCTCTGGTTCTGGATCAAAAGGTTCTAGATTAGTTCCCTTCGATCTAGTGTGCATACACCTAAGAAAAATTCAAAGTTAGAAAGAAAAGAAAACAAGAATAAAATAGTCCTAATTAAACTAGAAATAATAAACTAATAATCTATGCCATCCCCGGCAACAGCGCCAAGAACTTGATGGGCATTTTCTCAACACACAAAATAATCCCCAAGTATGAAGGATATCAATTGTAGTTTCGATAGGCGACCAAGTGATTATCGAACCCAAGGGACGGATTATTATCAATTTAATTATATTCTATTAAAATAAGACTATGTTGGCAAATTGGTTTGGAATAGTTACAAAACTAAATAATAGATAATTAAAATAACAAAATAAATAAACAAGCAATAGAGAAAATACGACTGTGATCAAGTGAGAAATTAGGTAGTTCTTTGGGTCATCCAGGTTTACTTATTAATCTCTCTTCCATGCGTTGATGTCTGACTCTGCCTTGTGGTGTATGGACGCATCACTAAACCAAACAAGTTCACTCTATCGACATAAGTAAACATGCGTATGACACGTGTGAATATCCGCGGAGCAAGAGATATAATTCACCCCCCTTTCTAGGTACTATCAGTATCAATTATTTCCCATGCACTTAGTACTCTAACCCGATATAATCTTCCTTTATAGGTAATATGATGTTATACTCTTTATCCTACTTATTAACCCGAATATTATTCAATTAACAAGTATTCATATAAGATAGTTCTAATAAGACTTCGGAATCCCTTCACTTATAATTATAACATGTAATCCTGCTCAGCAGTGAACACACTCAATCAATAACCAAGATATGTATTCAGACTCTATATAACAGTTAATGATGCATAAAACGACAGTGAGTATGAATTTAAAAAGTGCAATCTTATATAAATTAAACCACAAGTAGTGTTGTACGGAGTTTACACATGAAAGACAAACTAACTCATAAAACCTTCATAACTCTAGAACTATCGAAGCAGTTCTAGCCCATGATTCATCAAGAAACAATCATGGTGGTTGGTAGGATCTTACCCATAGTCTTGAAAATTACAAGATAAATTAAGAAGCAAAGCAAACCCAAGATGAGGGTGCCATCGCGACTCTCTCCGTCTTGAATTTTCACTTGGTAGCTCTAGGATAATCCAGTTTCACGCATTAATTTTCCTTTCGTGTGTTGATGTCCGACTCTGCCTTGCGGAATATGGACGCATCACTAAACCATGCATATCTACTCTATAGACACAAGTAAACATGCGCGTAACACGTGTGAATAACCTCAGAGCAAGAGATATAATGTCACCCCTCTTTTTTGGTACTATCAGTATCAATTATTTCCCTAGCCATTTGGTACTATAACCCGATATGATCTCCCTTTATAGGTACTATAAATTTATCCTCTTTATCCTACTTAATGACCTAAATTCAATTCACTTAATAAGTATTCATATATAATAGTTCTAATGAAGTTTCGAAGTCCTCTCACTTAGAATCATAACATGAAATCCTGATCAGCAGTGAACGCATTCAATCAATAACCAAGATATGTATTCAGACTCTACATAACAGTTAATGATGCACAAAACGACAGTGAGTATGAATTAAAAAGGCACAATCATATATAAACTAAATCCACAAGTAGTGTTCTACGGAGTTTACAAACGAAAGTTCAATTAATTGGCAAAAACCTTCACAACCCTAATTCTACCAAAAAGGCTCTAGCCCATGATGTTAAGAAGAACAATCATGGATAGATCTTACCCGGATGCCCGGAAAATACAAAATAAATTAGGAAACGAATAAAACCCTTGATGTGGGAGTCGTCACGTCCTTCTCCATCTTGAATCCTCCTCTTGCTTCTCCTCTTGAGTCCATGAACGAATCTTCAAAGTGATGGATGGATGGAGGAAAGGATGTGGATGATGGTTGGGGGGTGATCCCTCCTTGTGGGGTGTAGTATGATTTGTGGCTCTCTCCAATCCAATCTAATCCTCTTGGTAGTGTGATATGCATCCCCTTTTATACTTATAAGCTCTCCTTATGGGCCTAGGATAGGCTTTTTCTTGGAAAACAGGCAGAAACATGCACTAGGTGTGAAAAAATCAGATCCGGACGTGTCCCAGGCATGTGGTTCGACCTAGGGTTCGACCTATGGCTTGGTCGAACCATGGTTGAATCGAAATTGGCGATTTAACGCACTTCAGCCATATGATTCGACCAAAACAACCTGGTCGAACCAGTGGTTTGACAACTGGTCATGGTTGTACCAGCTAGCGCCAGCTTCATAGTTTCGCGTATAACTTCCACATCCGGACTCTGATTTGTGTGATTCTTGCTCTCACGCGATCCTTCCTTCCTTGGATTTCTATTAATATAAAGAACTCACAAAAACTCTAAAATTTGAAGGTGTAACAAACCATGGAAAATGACACAGTCGTTCTGTTCATCATGGCTCGCGCGACGTTATTATCTTGATCATAACTTTCTAGTTTGGATTCCGATTGGGGTGTTCTTTAAGCCAAAATGACTCTCTCTTCAGTGGCTTTCCAATAGTGTATCACAATACCAGTTTTTATCTCCACAAAAACACAGAAAAATTGCACAAATTAGATGTGCGTTTTTCAACATTCATACACAAGTTGCACCTTTGCTCCAAATTTGTACTTTTGATCCCTTTTCCATCTAAAACACAATAAAACACCTCGAACATATGTTTTTCTCAAATATATTGAATATAAGACCCCTGTGCTAATATATGACAACAATGTCAATCAAGAAGGTGTTCAATTGGACACTAAAACATGCTAATTTCCACTCTCATCAATCCCCTAAACTTACTTATTGCTCGTCCCGAGGCAATAAAATAAAAATAAAGAGAGAGAGTATAAAAATTAGCGGGGAAACAAGGACTATGATCAATACCCTCTTCAAAATACCATTGTCCTCAACTTAGGTCATGCAACTCTAGTTACATGTAATAATCAATTCATAGCATACAAGTTAAGACAATCACCACCAATTCAAATGCTCTATTGACATGTTCTCACGGGAAGTATATATCACTCGCACTCAATTGTAAAAGATGTACACTTATGGGTTAAGGTGTTTACGCTCAAATTCAATTCAAGTGTATGCATAACCATAAGCTTGACAAATGTCTCAAACTTCCCACCACTAAAAATATGATTCTACAATGGGATCAAAAATGATTTTTCGTTTGGATGTAATGTTTGTTTCTTTGGTTAAGGTAGGGAATATATGGATAAGTGACTCAAACTTCGGATCAATCAAGCGCGCCTATCATGATCTTTTATTTTTCTTACTCACTCCAATTAAGCACAATATCCTCCTCAACACTTTCACTTTTTTTTCTTCTCTCTAGGTATCAATTTTGGGTACTACCTCGCGTATCCTCCATAGGGTACTATATGTAAGCACTACCCTAGGGTATTTGATTCAATGAAGTACTAGATTTAAGCACTACTCCATGATTCTCCTTAGATGTATTATCAAAATCCATCACTATTTCAACACTAATTTCATTCCTTCCCAAGCTGTTATAAAGCTCCCTTAACACACTTTGAAAAGTAATTAATTCTCATCATGAATGAGGTTTTTAGGCTCAACGGCACTAACTATGGATAAATAATCATATGTTGGAAAATTATTTGGCTTAGTGACTTATAAATTCAAGGATGGCCTTAAATCATCTCCCATCATCTAACATAACATGTAGTTTCAAGCAAGACAAGAGGCAAGTTCTAGAATACACGCAAAAGAACGATACTCACTAGAAAAAAAATATCATGTGATTATGTAACATGATCAACGAAGCTCAAAATCTCACATGGGTTTAATTAACAAGTAACAGAATACTTTTAATGGTAAGTAATATCCCACAAGTACACATAAAACGTCATATCACAATATAATTCAAGTACACTTCCTTCATCAATTTCAAGAGCATATGAATTCCAAACACGATTTAAACATATAAGCTCACATAGATCACCAAAAATATAAACTCAATCCTTCCACTCCATAAATTAAAAGCACTCATAAAAATTAGATTAAGGAAATGAGGGCGCCTGATTTCTCCTTCAAAGTATGTACGAGCTCCTCGAGTTGTTCATCTCGGTCAGGTCAAAGCTTCAGTTTACCTGTTTCTATCATCAAAGCTCAAGCACACATCATCATCACAGATTCATCAATAATAAAATAGGAGAACTATAAGAAAATACTCAATTGACTATCTAATCGACTCCACACTTAGAAACACCACGGAACACTAGGCAAATTATAAAAAATCGACACATCAAAACCGATTGAAGTTTCAACATACCGCAAAAAATCAACTCTCCTAGCAAACATTACAAAGAAATTATTATACTCTAGGTGTTGCAATGAGGTAATAACATCACACCCCCCAAACTTAATAAAAACATAAGTTGAAACTAAGTTTGCAAAGAGATGTAATTGCCGATTAGTAAGCACCTTAAATATAAAACTTTCTTACTCGCACGAAAGAAATAAAGTAATAAAATAGAAGGGGCAAGCCCCCAACAGGTGCTCATGTTTAACGTCAGAGTCACGACGGATGTAACCTTTTAACTACTGGATCAGATGGCAATCTTCTCGCATCCTTACCTTTAAGTACTTTCTTTTCCTCTTATTATCTACACTCAATGCCTCACCTTTCTTGGTCACAAGTATATGATCCTTAAAATTTCCTTTCTCCCATGGCTGTCTAGACACCTCTTTGTCAATCTTCTACTTAAATTCAGAATCATCTGTCTTAGAAAAATCAAGATTAAACAAGTTAGAAATCACATCTATGCTCTTGCAAAATTGAGTCTCCATGGGCATCTTCATTGCTTGATCAAGAGAGAAATCCTCATCTTCATTGTCCATCTGCAGTCTAAGCTCTCGGCTCTCAATCTATTTGTTCATTCCCACTTCTTTTTAACTATAAGCTCAGTATTCTTCTCTTTGGATAGTACGAGAGTAGCATCAACATAATATAAAGCATTCGATGCAGAAAACGGTGCTGAAAAAGGTGGTTCGACCATGATTCGACCATGAGTTCTGGTCGAACTAGATGTGTAGTGGTCAAACCGAGCTTCAAAAAGCGCATTCTCCACTGGACAGGTCGATTCGACCATGGTTCGACCAACAGGGTTGGTCGAACCATGGTGATCGTGGTCGAACTGTGCTTCAGACAAAATAGAGCGCTCCTCACAGGGTGGTTCGACCAATAGGGTTGGTCGAACCATGCTTTACGTGGTCAAATCGCACTTTAGATAAAATAAGAGGTCGTGAATAGGCTGGTTTAACCACGATTCAACCAACTGGGTTGGTCGAACCATGATGGTCGTGGTAGAACCGGACGTCTGGATGCTCCGAAGGTTGCTCAGGTGCTTGGTTCGACCTCCATGATGTGATTCGACCTGTTGTCTTGTCGAATCGAGGTCGAATCATGCTCCTGGAGCTTCCAAAATCATTTTCGGCATCATCGGTCCCTCATACTGTGTTCCAGATCTTAACGTGATGGCTTCGCACTCTTTCGGGTTCACTATGCCTTGAGACGGGAACATTCTTTTCTCCAACGTTTGTGTCAATTGATTCAAGTTCCCGGTCATCTGCCCCATCATCAAAGTAAGGCCCTTCAATTGCTTTGATAAATCTGCATGTTCAGCAATCATGGTATCCTCAAGACGATCAATCCTTGCATCATTCTAAGTCATGTATCGATTGAAGGTATCTTAAACACTCTTCACTTCGTGCTGCTGGATACTAGGTCCCCTTTGTGTCAACTCTGTAATCTGCCTCTGCTGAAATTCTAGTAGCTTGTTGATGTTAGCTAGAATAGAGACAATCTCATCATCCCTATTCGGCTTCTCCACTTGATGTTCAACCTGTGCTACCTTTCCAAGTACATATGATCCTATATCTCTCTCCATATGCCAGTCACGTGAATTCATAGAGATGTCTTCAAATAACTTTTCTGCTTCAAGTGCTATCTTACATAACAGCGCTCCTCCTGATGATGTATTAATAAAAACACGCGACCCACAATCCAATCTATAGTAGAAGATGCTTATGTACTGAGCCTTAGATATCTCATGTTGTGGGCACCTCCTGAGCATATCCTTAAACCTATCCTATGCCTCATGAAATTTCTCACCCTGATTCATAACAAATTTGGTGAAGTCTTGTCTCATTCTTAAGATCCTTGAGAGTGGCATGTATCTCTCCAAGAACTTTTACTGCAGTTGGTCTCATGTAGTGCAATCTACTGCATCAATAGTCTCATACCAAGCTCTGCCTTACCAATCAAAGAGAACTTGAATAGGGCGATCCGCCTAGCATTATCATTAGCTCCAGCGCCCTTCTGAGTGTTTGCATAACTAAGGAATCTTCTGAGATGCTGATATGGATCTTCAAAACAACCTCCAGAAAAGGGATTCTTCTCCACCATGTTAATAAGAGCGGGATGTATCTTAAAATCATCATCTTCCCCCTTGTTCCTATCAATCCCATGTTGCCAATCCCATAGTTCGTGAAAATTTCACGTATGGCAACATTATTCGGATTCTGCCTTGCTCCGGCCATGTTTAGCTCAGTGTGTTATTCCTTCTTTTCCTTCCTCTCCTTTTCCTAGTGCACAAGTACCTCAGAAAAATTTAAGGTCAGATAAAAATAAATAATCATAAATAAAAGCCTTAATTAAACTAGAAATAACAAACTAATAATAGCAGCCGTCCCCTGCAACGGCGCCAAGAACTTGATGCGAGTTTTCTTTGCACGCAAAATTAATCCCCAAGTATTAAGGATATCTATTGAAGCTTAAGCAAGCGACTAAGTGAATTATCGAACCCAAAAGATGGAGTATTATCAATTTAATTATTAACTAAATTAATTAAAATAAAGGCAATTATGTTTTAGGATTTAATTATTAAACTAATAAATAATTGATTAAAATATCAAATAAAATAAAACATTACTCGAAGAATACGAAAGTGGATCAAGTAAGAGAATAGGTAGCTCTAGGATAATCCAGTTACACACATTAATTTTCCTTCCGTGTGTTGATGTCCGACTCTACCTTGTGGAATATGGACGCATCACTAAATAATGCATATCTACTCTAGAGACACAAGTAAACATGCGTGTAAGACGTGTGAATAACCTCAGAGCAAGAGATATAATTCCACCCCCCTTTCTAGATACTATCAGTATCAATTATTTCCCTAGCAAATTAGTACTCTAACCCGATATGATCTCCCTTTACTAACCCGATATGATCTCCCTTTATAGGTACTATAAAATTATCCTCTTTATCCTACTTAATAACCCAAATTCAATTCAATTAATAAGTATTCATATATGATAGTTGTATTGAAGCTTCGGAGTCCCCTCACTTAGAATCATAACATAGAATCCTACTCAGCAGTGAACGCACTCAATCAATAACCAAGATATTTATTCAGACTCTACATAACAGTTAATGATGCACAAAACGACCGTGAGTATGAATTAAAAATGCATAATCATATATAAAATAAATCCACAAGTAGTATAATATGGAGTTTACACACAAAAGTTCAATTAATTGGTAAAAACCTTCACAACCCTAGTTCTACCAAAAATGCTCTAACCCATGATGTTACGAAGAACAATCATGGGTGTTGGATAGATCTTACCCGGATGTCCGAAAAATACAAGATAAATTAAGAAACGAATAAAACCCTTGATGTGGGAGTTGTCGCGTCCTTCTCCATCTTGAATCCTCCTCTTGGCTCTATTCTTGATTCCACGAACGAATCTTCAAAGTGATGGATGGATGGAGGAAAGGATGTGGATGATGGTTGGGGGGTGATCCCCTCTTGTGGGGTGTAGTATGATTTGTGGCTCTCTCCAATCCAATCTAATCCTCTTAGTAGTGTGATATGCATCCCTTTTTATACTTGTAAGCTTTCCTTATGGGGCTAGGATGGACTTTTTCTTGGAAAATATGTTGAAACACGCACTAGAGTTATAAAAATTGGATCCGGACGTGTCCCAGGTATGTGGTTCGACCTAGGGTTCGACCTAGGACTTGATCAAACCATGGTCGAATCAAAATTGGCGATTTAACGCACTTCAGGCATATGATTCAACCAAAACAACATGGTCAAACCAGCTTGCGCCAGCTTCATCGTTTCACGTATAAGTTCCATATTCGGACTCCGATTTGAGTAATTCTTGTGCTCAGACGATCCTCACTTTCTTGGCTTTCTATTAATATAAAGAAATCACAAAAAATCTAAGATTTGAAGGTGTAACAAGCCATGTAAAATGACACAGACGTTCTGTTCGTCATAGCTCGCGTGACGTCACCATCTTGATCATAACTTTCTCGTTTGGATTCCGATTGGGGTGTTCTTTACGCCAAAATGACTCTCTCTTCAGTGGATTTCCAACAATGTATCACAATACCAGTTTTGATCTCCATAAAAATACAAAAAAATTACACAAGTTGGATGTGCGTTTTTCAGCATTCATACACAAGTTGACCTTTTCTCCAATTTTGCACTTTTGATCTCTTTTCCACCTAGAATACAATAAAACACCTCAAACGCATATTTTTCCGAAATATAATGAATATAAGACCCTTTTTCTAATATATGACAACAATATCAATCAAGAAGGTGTTCAATTGGAAACTAAAACATGCTAATTTCCACTCTCATCAAACCTCCAGATGGCGGTAGCTAGGGTTTCGGTGATGAATAGATGATGAAGTGGTGCGTTCTCTTTTCTCCTATGAAAGCTCCTCTTTTATGCTCGTGGAACCTCCTTACGGGCTTATGATGGGCTTTTACTTGCGGCATACGTCAAATTTGGCAAAAAATTCAGAATTATCATAAATAGAAGTAACAAAAATCCATTCGATCACGCCTTGACTAGTCGAGCAAAGCCTCCTGGCCGAGCAATGGTCGAGCAAGCATTCTATAAGTTTTTGTACATTTTACTCGACTAAGCCTCATCTGGTCGACCAAGATGATGCTGGTCGATGAACATCTCTTGATCGAGTGAGCTCTCTGTACGAATCTACATATTTTGTTCGACTTGACCACCTTGTTCGAATAAAGTGATGATGGTCGTACAAGGCCTTGAGGTCGAACAACCTTCGAAAATCTCCTCAAAAATCGTGTCTTTCAATTCCGAGCCCTTTTGATCTATTTTCCTGTACAAATATACTCAAAAAGCCCTAGTATCCTCTGATTCATGGCTTTTCCATAAACATACCGATTCATATCAATAAAAGACTCAATCGTACTCAATTTCCACACAAATCAGAGCTCAAAATACGTGAATTTACACTCTCATCAAACTTCGGCTGACATCGCGAAGCAGATGCTAAAAATCCATAAACTGGCATTTGCTGATCGCCTGAGAAGTGTGGCTACTTGGGTGATCAGTCACGACTACACCGACGTCATTCTGATCCCCTACAGGCTATGTCAACTATCGGAAGCAGATGCGCAGTGTCCGCGTCTCCTGTTTTCTTAACACCACCAGCATGAGGTCTTTCATCAGCATCATTTACTCCTTCCATCCCAACTTATTCTTCACCATTACTGTAGTCACGAAGTTTAAGAAATTGGGTAGGTCTTGTGTGGCCATTACGTGAGACGGATAAAAATGATTAAATTATTATCACTCTTTCTATAATATGTTGTCACTTTTGTTTTACTTTTTATCAGTCTCATGTCTATACAAGTATTTTGCCAAATAAATTTTGTTCTTTGACCAACTTTATTGACTTTTTGAGAGTAACGTAGTATTTTTAGATAATACATAAAATATAAAATATTTTATGTGTGGTAAGTAGGAGTGGTAAATTTGTAATTAACATGTATTTTTAGGGTTCGAGGTTCGCACTGGATCTTCTGCGCCATTTCCGTGCATCATCTTTTGTGTCACACGTTAACTGATCGACACGTAAGAGGGGGAAATAAATCTAATCATTGCCCGCAGGATTTAAGGTCTAGGGTATAGTTTCTCTCTCATACGTGTCATCAATCTAATAGTGTGGTATATGAGATGATGTACCAAATAGTACAGATAATTCGAGCCGAGTTGGAGATTGATGTGATGTTCATATTTTGGGTGGTGTAGTTTAATGTGGGACAGATAAAAATAAAAAGTGTAAAATTTAACTTGGAACGGAGGAGAGATTAATATTTAATTAGTTGTTAAAATAAATTTAATCAGTTACTCTAACAAGGTCGATGGAGCACATGGGGGAGGATGTTGCCTCGTCTTTGGTTGATTCCATTCGAAGGACATGTTGAGAATTATTCTACCTGACTATGTTGATCGCGGCGTTCATGAACTCAATGGCGTGTAGAGCAGTGTTCGGGGACATGGTGAGCCTAGAGTCGGAGGACGCAGTGGAGTCAATTAAGAGGGGAGTGAGCTTGGGAGCAGGATTTGGAGTGGCGGATATGTTTCCTTCCATCAACGTGTTGGAAAGGTTCAGTTTGAACAAGTATCGAATGATGAAGTTGAAAGACAAAATAGACAATATTTTGGACAAAATAATTAATGATCGCATAAAGAAGAGATCATTGATGAGGAAGGGTGGGGTATTGGATGGAGAAGATTTGGTTGATGTTCTTCTTGGAGTGCAGGAAACTCAACACCCTAACTTTTCTATTAGAGATGACAATATCAAATCCGTTGTTGCTGTGAGTATTAATTCATCACCTCACCTACTTTACTTATTTGTTCAATTAATCTCAATATTTATTTATTTAATCATACCTAAACAACTTTAAAACTATACTTAACCACAAGTAATTCTTTAGGTAAATCATATTTTTCACCTTAAATTCATAATATTTTGTGAATCATATTTTAACTATCTTAAAATAATATTTTACTTATGTAAAATTATATTTTAATAACATATCAATTAAAATATAAATATATACAAAAAAGAGGCCTGGCTAGGTACTGATCGGGCCGAGCCGCGAGAATAAAGATGGGCATTTCAAACAAAATCAAGACAAAGGGGTCTTGTTTATTTTTTTAGTTCGATTGTTTGCGCGGTCGAGCTCATCTTTTAAATAAAGGAAATTCTCGATTTGTGGATCTATATATATATTAGAATAGAGAAAGAATACTATACTAATCTATTTCGTCTTCTATTTATTATGTTCTCCAAATTGATGTCACTTACATCATATATTTCTTCCCAGTGGTGGAACTAGGGGTGGAAAAATACGACATACAGAACATATCGATACCGTACCAATACCGTATCAAAATTTGTGGTGTGCTATTTCGCATATTGATGTCGATACCGAAATTTCGGCTTACCTGCCGAATCTCGGTATACCAAAATTTTGGTATTTAAAAATGCATACCATTGCCAAATCGTGATTTATACCGTGCCAATTTTTTTGGTATTACTGAAATGCCAAAGTCATACCGAATATATCAACACACTAATCATTAAAAAAATAATAAATTCATGGATAATAATTCATTAAATAATTTCACAAAATACATCCAATAATCAATAATTAGTAACATAACATTAAAGAGTTCAAATAACAACATCTATCTTGCAATCTTGTCATTTCTCCTAAAATTGTTTAAGGTTTGCATCCTGAAGAAAAAAAAAATCATGAATTGGGATGAGAGCATAGAAAATGCATTTCATGAAACATAAGATATAGATATGTTTGTGTTACATCAAATTGAACTGAACTAATCACAAATAGAGAGGTGTTTGCAAATATCAGTCCTAATATAATATATTGTTCTGAAAGTTTAAATTCATCAAAGAGTCGAGACTTTCAAAAATAAATGTATTCACGGACAATTTCTAATTATTAAAAGATAAGGGATCTGGTGAGCAAGTGGAAAAAGAAAAAGGAGAGGTGTGGGCGGCGTTGGCGGTACAAAGAACGTGGCAACAAGCGTGAGTATAATTGTGAGGAAACCAATGAAAAAACCTCCGAAGCTGAAACTAGTGGCGAGGGAAAGGGTGCTGAAGATTGGATGCAACGGCGTTGGTGTTGGGAGAGTGGTGGAGAGAATGGATGTGGTGGAGAGGATTGTCAGGTGTCTACTAGGGTTTGAAGAAGAGAACAACAGTGCTTATGTGGAATCGGTAATGAATTAATAGATAGGGAATTGGTAATGGATTAATAGATTGGGTTTGAGATGCAAAATTAAATGGGCTAGGTCTTGTTGGGTGTTATGTTTGGGCCCAAATTAATATTTGGGCAGCCTCCCTAAATAAAATTCCATACAAATATAAAATAATATAATATACATTAATTTTTTGGTATATCGATATACGGAAATTCTAGGTTGGTAAATATCGATACCGAATCTATTTTTTCGGTACGGTGACTATTTTGTATCGAAAATTTTGATATACCTAAATTTTGATATTTTTCGGTACGAGAAGCCCGGCATATCGAGTTTTTGGTTTTTTTCCCACCCCTATGCGGAACTATTAAGGGCCGAGGGGGTACATGACCTCCTGAAAAATATATTAGTTTATATATATATATATATATATATATATATATATATATATATATATATATATATATAATAAATTTTTTCTTTACAATTTATACTCCTTTTTTTCTTCTAAATTCAACATTATTTATAATGTCTTGTACTATCTTTTTTCCTTTCTTTTAATTTTAATATACTTTGATGAATAGTGGGTAAGTTTTAGCTATATTTTTATTAACAAATATTTGTGTGAACCGAGATTACATATATAACATGATTTATAAATTACTTTTTAGTACATAAAAATTTATTGTTTAGAGAAATGATATTATTTTTTTAAAACTATTATTCTTCAAATTTTTGCACTTTGGTTTACGATTACTTTTTAATATATGAAAAACTACTATTTAGAGTGATGAATTATTACTTCTCAAATTCTACTATACTATGATTTTTTTATATTCTTATTGAGATGAATAATTATTTTTTTCAAAATAGTAATAATTTATCTCCTTAAAAAGTAATTTTTCACTTATTAAAAAATAATTTTGTAAAAATAAGAAATATGTGTGAATTGAGTTCACTGAAGACTCCTAGACAATATTAAATTCAGGTCCACCAACCCCACCGCCACAATATTTTCCCTTTTTTTTGTTTAAAATTGATGGCAACTATTCAAGGTGTATTAATCACCAATTTCAAAGTCTTCGTCTCGCATTAATGTTTACATTTTGGTTTATATTTCCTTTTTGTCAAGTTAGACCCACATAAAATATTTAATTTTCCATATAGTGTCCACACACAATACTAATACAACTATCCACTTTACATTAAATATTATTTCTCTCACCTCACTACAAATTAATATATTATATATCTTAATTTACGTGCAAAAAGTAAACGTCAATGTTAACACGGGACGGATGGAGTATTTTTTTTGCATGTCAATGTTTACCCTTAGATTCTATATTTGTTCTGCATGTCAATATTTGTTACTCCCTCATCCCAAAGATATTGACACACTTTTTTTTGGATTGTCCCACAGAAATTAACATATTTCTTTTTTAAGAATATGAGACCCACACAAAAATAATTTATTTATTTTCATGGCCCCACACACACATCACACTCACACTAATACAACTACGCACTACACATTAAATATTATTTCTCTCACTTTACTTTACATTAAATTATTATACTCCTTAATCTCCATGCTCAAAAAAATGTGTCAATAACTCCGGGACAGAGGGAGTATTTCCCTTTACCTTTACATTCAATATTTGTTTTGCATGTCGTTCATCCAACCTTATAACAAGAGATGTAATATCAGAATATAACAAGAAATCAGACCACTTATAAGCATATATATTTACTAATATTTACAGGATATGTTTGGAGCTGCCATAGAAACTTCATCCTCACTAGTGGACTAGGCCATGGCAGAACTGATACGAAACCCACATGTGATGGCAAAAGCTCAAGACGAAATCAGGAATGTCTTCAATGGAAAGAAGACAATCCAAGAAAAGGAGATCCAAACGTTGGCATACTTAAAAAATATAGTGAAAGAAACCCTAAGGCTTTACCCTCCCACTGCCAAATCACACGAGCATGTAGGGAGGAAATGCATATAGAGGGGTACCACATACCACTGGGAGCCAACGTTATAGTTAACAACTGGGCTATCGGAAGAGATCCCGAGTACTGGAACAATCCGTAGAATTTTGAACTAGAGAGGTTCGAGGTGAACCCCATGGATTTCATGGGCTCTCACTTCGAGTTCATTCCATTCGGATCCGGGAAGAGGATTTGCCCTGGTTTGGCATTGGGTGTGGCCAATGCTGAGTTCTTGTTGGTGCAACTCTCGTTTCACTTCGATTGGAAACTTCCTCCAGAAATGATCTCAAAGGACGTGGATATGATCGAGACGGACGGAGTGATCGTCTCGAGTAAATCTTTATGTGATCGCCACATAAATAAATTAAAAGAAAATGCAAGAAGATATTTCTTTACATGATATTGGTATTCATATTTTTGTTTAATAAACAAAGTTCAAAAATATATATTTCACATTATATTGTCATTAATAATACACACCACAGAAGAAGAAAGCAAATGAATACCTTTCAAATGGATGAATATTGTGCATCTAATATAATATAATATAATTATATTTAGTTAATCCCATTATCTTAAGCAGTTCCTAAATTTATGAGATTAATTATAGGGATGGCAATTTTACCCGTTAGGTCGGGTTGCCCGACGGGTACCCGCATAGCGGGTATAGAAAAATCGGGTAAAATCGGGTAATGGGTCGGGTAGTACCTGAACCCGAAGAAAAACTGTGCGGGTAAGGGTAGGGTACGGGTTCCCTTATAATTTACCCGTACCCGACCCGAAAATTATCCGAATGTATATATATATATATATATATATATATTTAATAATAGTATTATATATTTAATTAAATGTCTAAATCTAATATTTCTTTTAGTATAATAATATTGTTGATGAAAAATTTATGATGTATTTATTATAATATGTTTAATATTTTTAATTAAAATTTATATTCTTGTCCTGATATAAATATAAATAATTTTTAAGAATTATAATAAATCTTATTCTATGTTATAATATTACGTGTTATTTATAATTATATTTAAGGATTATAATTATTTTTTTAATATTTTAACAAAAAAAATGATATTCGAATTAAGATATCTTGGTGGCAAAAAGGAGATGCAAGACTTTGAAGTTTTCATACTTAAACCAAGGACTTTGAAGCAATTGTTGGAATATGATGTTTGTTTTATAATTTTATTTGATTAACTATGAATTTATGATTTTTTTTGTTAACGGACTTAAACGTTATTGTTGTTGACTTTGTTTTCTAATTTGCATATTTTATTATAGGTTATTCATTTATGTATTATAATTATTTTTTGGTGGATTATAGTTTAAAAAAAAATTGTGTTGGGTCGGGTAGGTTCGGGTGGATTCGGGTATCCGCGGATTATCCGCAAAATCTAATAAGATTGCGGGTATCCGTTTACCCGCGGATTACCCGTATACCCGATGGGTATACCCGTACCCTACCCGAAGCTCTACTTTAGAGTATAAGGGTAGGGTATGGGTAGGGAGGGTAGGGTATAGGGTAGTATGTGGATTTGCCATACCCATACCCTACCCTATCCATTGCCATCTCTAATTAATTCAAATCATCTCTTTGATTAGCGTTTATAACTAATACCGAAATAACCTCCCTAACCTGAATCGTTGTCTCCTATTAGAAGCGTAAAGTATGTTTTGTTAATATTATAATATGTCTTTCTTGTGTTTTATTGTAGTGTGTCATGAATGTGATGAAATCAGAAAGGTGGTGTACCACACAGTGTTATTGGTATAGTATATCGGGTATTGGGGTATTGGTTATAATATGTGAAGTCGGGGTTATTATATGTTAGTTGAAAGTGTATTCCTTTGTTATTGTATATCGTTTCCATCTTATAGTATGTTAAACGTTAGTGTAAAGTATCATGACTACAATGAAAAGAGAGTTAGTGTACAACATTGTACTAGTGTTATACTCCCTCCATCTCATAGAAGTTGACACACTTTTCTTTTTTATTTGTCCCACTAAAATTAACAGATTTCCTTTGTAATATATGGGACCCAACAATTAATTTACTCTCATGGAGCCCACATACCACCTCTAATACAACTACTCACTACACATTAAATATTATTTCTCTCACCTCACCTTGTTTCACTTTACATTAAATTATTATACTCCTTAATCTCCGTGCCCAAAAACAAATGTGCTATGCCCAAAAACAAATGTGCTAATTTCTCCGGGATGGAGGGAGTAGTATATATATCGGGAAGATGACATATATTTTCTTGTAATGGGTAGAGAGAGAAATCTTGGAGAGTGGAGAGACAAGAAATGGACTGCAGGTCGAGTGCAACCAACTTTCTATGGCCGGGGTACACGTCCGGCGAGTTCATACACAGATTTTAAGAAGAGAACGACAGTGGTGTCAACAATTAGATTAGAATGGAAGAATATGGAGGGACCTGTCAAACTTTCTTCTTTAGAAACTTTCCTAAGAAATGTGTTGATGCAGACCTTACGGCAAAATTCAGCGAAGCAGGTAATGTAGTAGACTTATTCCGGCCAAAGAAGACAGATGTTAGAGGCAGAAGCTTTTTGGATTCGTCAGAATAAGATTGGAACCAGGCGAAGACGTGGAAATTAAGCTAAACAACCTTTGGATGGAAAGTTACAAACTTAGGGTTTTCAATCCCAGAGTTGAGAGACAGAAGGATTCTACTTCAAAAAAGGATCCAATACTTTGTACCAAGTAAAACTAGTGAAGCAGGGTTGTCTTTCTTGGAAGCCTTATCCGGGAGAAGCAACCATTATGGAAAAAAAGAATGTTGAATAAAAGAGAGTGGGTTGTTTTGTTGGAATGTTGAAAAATAATTTGTTTTGGGACAATTAGGTGATGAGATCCAGGGCGAGATAGGTAAAGGCTGGAGTTTAAAACATATAGGTGACAATCTCGTCTTTATTCAAAAGGAGGATAACGACTCCTGCCTTAGAGGAGTTTGACGAGTGGAGAAAACATTGGTTTGTATAGAGTTGACCATGGAAGTCAGATGATGTTTTCAAAAGAAGAGTCGTATGGACGTTGTAGCAAGGAGTTCCTCTTCAACCTTGGTATGAACGGTTCTTTTAAAACATCAGCAATCATGTCGGTTCCTTTTTAGAGATCGATCCTTTGACCGTGAACAAAATGAGAATTGATGTGGCGAGAGTTCGCATTTCAGTTCAAATTAATAAAAAAAATCGACGATGTGATCACAGTTAAGGTGGATGGAATAAATTATCTAATTTAAATCCAGGAAGAAATGCCATCACCTTCCGACACCAAGGAGGAGGATGGTTGGTCATCGGAATTCTCAATTCACATGACATCCCAGCTAAAGCAAATTGGAGACAAGAAAAATCAAGTTCGGAGTAAGCTATTGGAGTAGTGGAAAACGGTGATATTTTCGAGGAAGATCATGAGAATAGAAACATGGAGAAGTGGAAAAGTCCCGACCGTTGGTGGGATAAAGAAGTGGAACAACCTCCAAACATTAATTCTGATTGTCAGGTGCCATCTAACATAAATAGGCTCTCTCCAGGAATTCCTTCCAAGGCTCGAAGAGATATAAAGCCCAATTATATTGGAGATTTTAATAATGTCTTGAATGACCCAAATAAAAGCCTAACTAAAAAGGATTATAGTTCTCAAGGATGAAAAATCCTAACTAAGTAATCCAACAATTACTCTAAGAATTCACAATCAATTCTATGGATTGAGCACAAGAAATTGATCACATATGATAACAACTATGAAAGTGTGTGTGTGTGATTGTATGAAGAAGAAAGATTTTATAGTGGTTCATCTTGTTTTCACAAGCCTACATCCACTGTGAGAGAGAGATTTATTATTGATTGAGAGAATGAAAGTGTTACAATGAGCTCATACATAGATTACATCATTATACACACTCTATGCATGCACAGCAAAGTTACAAGACCAACTCGTGTAACCAACTTCCAGCTGGATTTCCAAGTGGTTAAATTGAATCTTTGCGGTTGTAACTGACTCCATCACATAGCCTGCGTGACGAGCTATCCATCCATATGCGGAACCTTCCAGAAGCCGCACACATGCCACCTGTACAGCAGCCATAAACCGCCCTGGTCCTCACTTGCACACATGGCATCGAATTGTTGCTGATTGAGCTGATTCAAGTCATCTGTTGTTGCTGCATCCGTTTCACACATACACTAGCACCAGTCTTGACCTTGAAACGCACTCATCACTTCCTAGTTTTGATCAAGCACCAGTATGTAGTTTTTATCACAATTCTCCACCTAAAACTTCATACTCAATCATCACCAACCACTCCTTCACTCTACTGTTTTATCAAGACAGCAAACTTGTACACTGTTTTTATGAGAGAAGCTGAACTCTCCACTTATGTGTTTAGCACACACTGATAAGACTCTTGCATAATTCAAACTTTGAGCTAGGCAAGGCCTTAGTGAGAAAATCGGCTGGATTCTTTGCTATTTCAATCTTCTTGACAACAACCTTTCCTCCTTCAACTAAGTCTCTAACAAAATACATCCTTACATTTATGTGCTTTGTCCTTTCATGATAACCCTGATGTCTTGACAAGTGTATAGCACTAGAGTTATCACAATGCACCAATACTGACTTTTGTAATACTCCAAACTCAGACTAAATTCCCTGCAACCACAAGCCCTCTTTTACTGCCTCTGTAAGTGAAATAAACTCAGCCTCAGTTGTAGACAATGCAACCACTGACTGATGTGTTGATCTCCAACTTATAGCTGTACCAAACAAGCAGAATACATAGCCTGATAGTGACTAACTTGTGTCTAAGTTTGCAGCATAATCAGCATCTACATAACCTGCAAGAAAATCAATGTTAGAAGTAAACTTATTAAAATGCAAAGCTGTTGTCAAGTTGCCTCTGATGTATCTTTGAATCCACTTAACAGCTTCGCAGTGATCTTTCCCTGAATACCCCATAAACCTGCTCACCAAATTCATTGCATGAGCTAAGTATGGCCTGCAGCACACCATTGCATACATGAGACTGCCAACTACATTAGCATAAGGAACCCTTTCCATCTCTAATACTTCTTCACTTGTTCTAGCTGACTGTTGAGCTGACAGACCCAACCCTTGCTGCACAGGAGTAATAACAGCTTTGTTTTGATCCATATTATACCTCTTGAGAACTTTCTCTAAGTATAAACCCTGATGTAGTACTATATAACCAGCTGATCTGTCCCTCTTGATCTCCATTCCCAATATAACAGTAGCTTCACCCAAATCCTTCATATCAAACTCTGATTTCAACATTTCCTTCACAACTGTGATCCCTTCCATAGACTTGCAAGCAATTAAGATGTCATCAACATATAATAATAAGAAAATATACCACTCACTGTCTTGTTTGATGTACACATAACTGTCTAACTTGCTTCTATCAAAACCATACTTGATAATGTACTCATCAAATCTAAGATACCATCTCCTAGGACTTTGTTTCAATCCATATAATGACTTCAAAAGTAAACAAGCCTTAGTATTTGAGTTTTGAACTGAAACTCCATCTGGAACTGTCATGTAGATCTTTTCCTCCAAATTTCCATGAAGAAAAGCTGTAGTCACATTCATCTGATGCAATTCCAAATTAAACTGAGTAACTAATGCTAACAATATCCTAATTAAACAATGTTTCACAACTGGAGAGAATATCTCTGTATAATCAATGCCTTCCCTCTGAGAAAAACCCCTGGCAACTAATCTTGCTTTAAACCTGACACCATCAGTCCTCTCTGGTGAGACCTTTTTCTTTAAAATCCATTTACAGCTCACTAACTTCTGATCCTTTGGTCTCTGAACAATTTTTCAGGTCTGATTCTTCTCTAATGAAAGCAACTCTTCTTGTATAGCAACACTCCACTTTGCACTATCCTTATTTTTCATTGCTTCCTGATAGTTTCTTGGTTCATATGAATCAATATCCTCTGCAGAGTACAGTGCAAAGGACATAATATCAGCATCTGCAATCCTAGCTGGAGTCTTAATAGACCTCCTTTGTCTATCCCTTGCCAACTGATAGCTGTTAAGCAGCTTATCAGTATTAGATGTGATCTGATCATCTTTAGTTGGTGAACCAGTTCCTCCTTGCACTGTCTCTTCTTCAATTCTAAACTGATCCTTCTGAATCTTATTCATAAGCTCCACCTCAAGCTCAACTTCATACTTACTTTGATCTTGAGGTTTCAACGGCATAACAGCCTTATTAAAGGTAACATCCCTGCTTATCATAAACTTTTTACCTTCAATGTTCCATATTTTGTAAGCTTTAACACCTTTGGGATATCCAATCATGACACACTTGATAGCTCTTGGAGCTAGCTTATCCTGTTTAACATGTGCATAAGCTAGACAACCAATCACTCTGAACCTGGTATAATTAGCAACTTTTCCAGTCCATACTTCCTGAGGTGTTTTGAGTTTAAGAGGTGTTGATGGACACCTATTGATTAGAAAAGCTACTGTACTAACCAACTCTCCCCAGAAGTCTTTTGAAAGACCAGAACTATTTAATATGCACCTTACTCTCTCAAGTAAAGTCTGGTTTAACCTCTCTGCAATACCATTTTGTTGTGGTGTACCTGGTACTGTCTTATGTCTCATGATCCCCCTCTCCTTACAAAACTTATTGAACTCATCAAAATAATATTCAAGACCATTATCAGTTCTTAGTATCTTAATCTTGTTATTGCAACTATTATCTACCTCAGTTACCCGATTCTTGAAAGTAATGAAAGCTGCATCCTTAGATTTCAGTATATATATCCATATCTTCCTACTGTAATCATCAATAAATGAAATAAAATACCTGCCTCCACCTTTTGTTAGTGTTCTTGCAGGTTCCCACAGATCTGAATATATATAATCAAGTTTGGATTTGATTGTATGTTCACCAATGCCAAACTTCAGCCTCTTAGCTTTGCCAAAGATATAATCCTCACACTAATCCAGCTTGTCTGTTGATTTGATACTAATAACATTATGTCTTGACAATTCTTATAATCCTTTCTCACTTATGTGAGCTAGTGTTCCATGCCATAAGTGAATTTCATCATCTCCAGTTGAGACAAGATTCTGTCCAAGTGTTTCCATCAAGAATATACAATCCATTTTTTCTAATTCCTTTCATCACTTCATACTCATCTTTCTCAACAATGAGTACCCCTCCCCTTGATCTGAACTCATAACCTGAAGCATCTAAGATACCTAAAGAAATCAAGTTTCTCTTGTGTTCTGGAATATACCTCACACCTGTCAGAATCCTGGTAACTCCATCATGCATCCTCAATCTGATGGATCCAATACCTCTGATCTGACATGTGTGATCATCCCCTAACAATACTGATCCAGTATTCTGCAACTTGAGATCAGTAAACCAATGCTTCATAGGAGACATATGGAATGTACATCCTGAATCAAGGATCCAATCCATGGATCCTTTTGATGATCTAACCACCAGTGCCTAAGGATAATCAGTAGCCTGATTCTGATTGTTTACCACCTGATTTGCTTGCACTCTTTGTTGTCCATATTTACCAGCATCTGTTTTTCTTTTCTTTTTTGCCTTGAACTTGTAGCAGTTCTTCTTGTAATGGCCTGGTTCATGGCAGTGAAAACACTTCCTTCCCTCCTTATCTGAGTTTGACTGATCAGTCTTGTTTCCTTGTTTCTTTGAATCAGAATTGTCTTTCTTGTTATTCTTCTTACCATGATCATTCCTCTTGATCATTAATCCCTTTCCGGATGTTCCCTGTTCTTCAGAAACTTTCTGAAACTCCTTTGTCTTCAGAGAAATTTCAACCTCATCAAGACTTATAGTTTCTCTATTTCCAAACAGATGTGTGTCCTTGAAACTTTCAAAGGACTTCGGAAGTGCTGACAACAATATTGAGGCCTTATCTTCTGTTTCAATTTTAACATTAATATTTTCTAGATCATCTAACACCTTATTGAATTCATCAAGCTGCACTAAAACTGATTTATCCTCAACCATCTTAAAGGAATATAGTTTCTGCTTTAAATATAAACGGTTAGCAAGAGATTTTACCATGTACAGATCTTCAAGTTTCTTCCATACAGCTCTTGCAGATGTCTCTCTCTGTACTTCTCTAAAAGCCTTATCACCAAGATATAATACAATAGCACTTAATGCTCTTTCTTGAGTATCAGCTTCTGCAGTGGCTTCTAAAACTGTTTGTGCAGCTTTTGCAGTAATTGCAGACTTCTCCTTGATGGCATCTGCCAATCCTTGTTGTACCAAGATATCTCTCATCTTGATCTTCCACAAACCGAAGTCAGATTTCTTTGTAAACCTCTCAATATCAAACTTGGTTGCAACTATGGTGTCAGCTTCCTTCAACTGCTTCTTGATTCCTCCTTCTATTGATTGCTGATCTTATGGCCTAGATTCCCACAGACGGCGCCACTTTCTCACGGATGAAAAATCCTAACTAAGTAATCCAATAAATACTCTAAGAATTCACAATCCATTCTATGGATTGAGTACAAGAAATTGATCACATATGATAACAATTATGAAAGTGTGTGTGTATGATTGTATGAAGAAAAAAGAGTTTATAGTGGTTCAGCTTGTTTTCACAAGCCTACATCCACTGTGAGAGAGAGATCTATTATTGATTGAGAGAATGAAAGTGTTACAATGGGCTCATGCATAGATTACATCATTATATATACTCTATGCATGCACAGTAAAGTTACAGGACCAACTCGTGTAACCAACTTCCAGCTGGATTTCCAAGTAGTTAAATCGAATCTTTGCGATTGCAACTGACTCCATCACACAACCTGCATGACGAGCTATCCATCCATGTGCGGAACCTTCCAGAAGCCGCACACATGCCACCTGTACAACAGCCATAAATTGCCCTAGTCCTCACTTGCACACATGGCATCGAATTGTTGCTGATTTGAGTTGATTCAAGTCGTCTGTTGTTGATGCATCCATTTGACACACACCAGCACCAGTCTTGACCTTGAACACGCACTCATCACTTCCTAGTGTTGATCAAGCACCAGTATATAGCTTTCATCACAATAGTGCAAAAGGGTTCAATAATTTTTTGGATGTCCAAGAGCATGAAATAGAGGCCGTAGAAAACAACATCAAATTCACAATATTTAGTGGGCTCACAGAACGTGGTTTGTAGGCAAAAAAAACGTGGCGCTATATTAAGGTATATATTCTTCCCTGGACCCTTTCTTAAAATTAAATATTAGCAGAAGAATAAAAAATAAAAGGGTGTACTATCCTTATAAACTTCGAGCAAATCTTCCGAACAATGGCAATCAAAAGAAAATATCTCGTAAATCAAATGGAGTTGGGAATGGACAGCCTGTTCGAAAGGAGATAGGTAATGTGGCGACGGAGATTGCGATTGAGGCGGAAAAGGTTTGAAAATTAGATAAAGAGCTAGGGCTTGAAGCAAAAGGAAAAGAAAATAAGATGTAAGTAGTAGAGTTGTAAAGAAAGGCAAACTGTGAGTAATGGTGACAAAATTGATCAATGAGACTAAAACAAAAAAAATCAGAAGTCAAGGGAATCATTCTTAGAGAAAAAATTGTTATAGCGTTTTTTCAAGAATCAAAGCTTGATCAGTTCAGCAATGCTATTGGTAAAGAAATTGGGGGTAGAATATGCAATGAATGAGCTTGGAAGGATGCGGAAGGAAGATCAGGTGGCATTATCACACTATGGAATAATGAGTCTTTCAAACTGAGTAGCAATAGATATATGCATGGGGCACTAATATTGAATGGCTTTTGGATGGACACTAGAACCAGTTGTTGTTTAGTAAACATTTATGCCCCACGTGATGAAAGAGAGAAAAAAGAACTACGGGATTGGCTGACTTTGGTGATCGAGCATTCAAACAATACACGTCTATGTATTTGTGGGGATTTCAACTCTATCAAGAAAGAACAGGAAAGAGCTGGTAAAAGCAAGCCGTATACCAGAAGAGATTTCTGAATTTTCGACGAATCTGTTAGAGAGACTAGTCTGTTTGAATATACACTCCAAGGAAGGCTTTATACATGATATGGATCAGATGGTTTTCCAAGAGTAAGATTGACAGGTGCTTTGCCAACTGTAAATGGACTCGACAGTGGCTTAACTTATCTTTGAAGGGATTAAAAAAGCAATTATCCGATCACTGTTCACTCTTACTGGAGCATAAAGTCACGTATTTGGGCCCTCGTCTGTTTAGATCAAATTGGACATCCTGGGTTCCTAGATTTTGTGAAATTGAAATGGAGCAAATGTAGCATAGAATGCTGGGGAAGGTACGTACTAAAAGAGAAACTTATACTTCTAAAAGCAGGCATCAGAAATTAGAATGTGTTCGTCTTTGGAAAGCTGGATACGTTGATTGAAAATAGGAAGGAGCATATTTTTCAATTAGACATAATTGAAGACGCTTTTGGGCTTTGAAGAGGATGATGTGATAAGAAGAAATATGGAGAGGGCCTTACTGCTCAAGGACATAAAATTGATAAACAGCCTCTGGCATAAAAAAGCGAAGGTGAAATGGCTAAAACAATGTAATATGGAATTCAAGGAATATATATCAATGGGAGATGGTGTTAAGAGGTGGGCACAGTAAAGGATTTCATTCATACTTCCTTTAAAAACCATTTCAGCAAAATGATTATATGTAGGCCAAACATTTTGGGCCTAACAGTTATGAAGAGTGTTTCGGCTGCTGATAATTCTTTTCTCACAATGTTGTTCACTGAAGATCAAACATGGGAAGTTCTAAAGCATTGTGATGGATCGAATAGTCTGAGGCCCGATGGTATTACCCTGGCTATTTTCAAGGTATGTTAGGATGTTTGCAAAGGAGACATTATGAGGTTCTTGAATGAATTTCACCAATAGGTTAAAGACCTCAATCACACTTTCGTTACATTAATCATAAAGAAAGAAGAGGCTAGTGAGTTGAAGGATTTCAAACTGATTTCACTTGTAGGAGGGCCATAAAAAAATTATCTAAAATTCTGGTAAATCGTCCAAAGAAAGTGGCAGACTCCATAATCTCAAAGAAAAGCGCCTATATGGGTGGAAGGCATATTGTGGACAACATAATTACCTTGAATGAGTCAATTGAAGACGCAAAAATTAGAAGGAGAAAAGGCTTTTGCTACAAGATTGATTTCGAAAAAGCATGACTTGCTTGATTGGAGCTTTCTGTTGAAAATGCTGAAATTGTTTGGCTTATGTGGGTTAACTGGATAAAGAGTGCATCACATCGGCCCATATTTTAGTCCTCGTCAATGGAAGCTCATCCAGGACTTTGAAATGGGGAGAGGAATCAAGCAAGGTGACCATATCTCACTGTTTCTTTTTTACCATTGCTGTGGAATGCATTGAAATGATGATTAAAAGTGCCGTTGATAAAGGTATGTTCGAGCTGCTGGCAGTAGGATGTAAAGGGATGAAATTTTCTCACTTACAATTTGCAGACGATACCATTTTTTTTAATAAGGTCGGTTTAAAGAATGCATTATTTGTCAGGAGATTTTTATTATTGCTTGAGTTGGTACCGAGTCTTAAAATCAATCTTAAGAAGTGCCACATATATGGAATTGGAGCGGATCATATTGTCATATGGATATGGTGGAGGTTCTCAAAGCAAACGTGGGACACCTCCCTTTTTGTTATCTTGGGCTCATGACTGGAGCCACTCACAAAAGAATTAATGAGTGGTCATATGTGTTGGAAAAGATCCGCAAAAAGACTTTCTAAATGGAATCAACTAAAGTTGACCTTTGGAGGTAGAATCACTTTACTCAACTCGTTTCTCTCGGCAGTTCCGCTATATGCATTGTCAGTCTTCAAAGCTTCCACTGGTCTGATCAACAAATTGGTGGCCCTTCAGTGTAAGTTTTTATGGAGTGGCAATTTTACGATAATGTAAACAATGTGGCTAGGTTGGAAAATGATTACACTCCCTAAAGATGCAAGAGGACTAGGAGTTCGGGATTTAACTTTATTCAATAAAACTTTTGTAGCCAAGTGGGCATGGAGAGCACTTAACGAAAATAATGGACTATGGTGGCAAGTTGTCTGTGAGAGGAGAGGCTTTGATGTCAGTAAGAAGGGCTTCTTGGACTATTTTGATCCTACGAGAAATCACTTTGGATGGTGGGGCAATATTGTGAAAAGTGTAACTGATCAAAGCGGAAGATGGTTTTTTGAAAATTTGTACAAAAGAGTGGAAAATGGGAACAAAAAAAATTTCTGGAGCGATGTTTGGATAAGTGACAATCCTCTAAAGGGTGATTCCCTAGATTATTTGTGCTTAACCTTGGGAAAGATCTATCAGTAGCAGAGATTGGTGAATGGAGTGGAAACAATTGGAGGTGGAAAGTCGGGTAGAGAAGAGCTCTTAGAGGATGGGAGCAAGATTAGTGATGGAACTTGAAAACCTTCTTCTATGCAAAAGGAACTCTAGCAGAGAATGATTGGTGGGAACGGAAATCAAGCCCTAATTGTGAGTATTATGTTCATGATGGATACCATATACTTTCTAAAAGAATTTGACTAGATGCATGTGAATCCAAACAAGTTTCTAAGTAGTTATGGAAATGCAAGTCCCCCCCCCCCCCCCCCCCCAAAAAAAATGCAGCTCATTTTTGGAAGGTGTTGCATGAAAAAATCCCCACACTACTGGAATCAGAGGAAAGAAATAGTTTTTCACCACATGTAATCAACAAATGCCTTTTATGTGGAGTCGAAGAGGGGTTAGTCAATCACATCATTATAGAATGCAAAGTTGCATATCAATCAAGGCTTGGATATTTAAATTGGATGAGTTTAGCAGCAATACTTCCCACAAGTATTCAAGAACAATTGTTGCAGTTTTGTGGTTTGGCTCATAATAATAATGAGTCACACGTTTTCTTGAATATCTAGGTTTGCGTGATTTGGTTAGTACAAGAAGCTATTGGAACAGGTGAAAGCAAGAATTTGGAGTTGGTTAGTTTGGATATCTACTAAGAAATGAAGAATAATTGAATTTAAAGAATGGATGAATAATCCTAGAACATTAACTATGCTATTCTAATATTGTCTCTTAAAATCTTGTTTTGGTTATGTTTTATGTTAGGTATATCTTATGCCTTTTTATAATAATAATTCCTTTTCCGACCAAAAAAAAGTATATATATCGGGTATAGCTTAGAGTATGTTGTTTCTGTGTTATATTATGATAGCTAAGAGTATATTCCGTTTGTAGTACAATATGTTGGTTCCATGTTATGCTTTGTTAGGCATTATTGTTGTTATTACACGTCTTTCCATGTTATAGTATATTAGATAGTAGTGTAAAGTATCATGCGTATGATGAAAAAAGAAAGGTAGTGTACAACACGATACCAATATTATAGTATATTGAGAATTAACTATAGCATGTTTATTATGATAGCTAAAGTATATTTGATAGCATATATTTGCAACACAAATTTAAACACTCACTAATATGAAAACGACACTATATTCCACAAGTATACGAGGCATATGTAACAAATAAATAGGTAAGGTATTGAATCCACAGAGATTGAATTAAAATCTAATTAACTAAATACTTGTCCAAGAATAAGAAAAATAAGAGTATGTATGAATATGAAATAACCAACAAACTATATTAAATGAACTATGAATGAGACGTATGCAATTGTTGGGCTCAAAAATTGATGAAAATATTGTAAGGATGAAAATCAGATTGATAAAAGTGATTCTAGGTAATTACACTTTCACTTAACTTGTCATGCAATGGATAGAACCTCAATATTCAATTCTAGCATAATTTCCTAAAGCAATCTGAATTTTATGTAATTAATTCTTTCCAATCTAATCACAAGTAGATCAGTCAACAAATATAAAGTAACATAAATATCACATCAATTAACTCCCAATAGATTTATCGGATTGAATTCTCTCATACTGTTTGTCTCACAATAACGATATGACTACTCGATATGTTATGTATGTAAAGAATCAATATTAGCCCTCAAATTTTGCCTTTTGGATTAATAATCTAGTACAAATAATTAGTAGCTAAGTAATTAAATGTGTAAAGAAATCATACACATAAAAGAAATAATATGCTGGAATTAAACATAGGGTTCACACACCAAAACAATCAAATACCAAGTTACTCATGCAACCCTAGAATCTAGAAATCTATGCTGACATAAATAAAATAAAGAATTAAATAACTCTGAGTTCGACATCAAATACTGATAAGAACGGGCGAAGGGATAAGCACCGCCTTGTCTCTCGACTTTCATCTTCGCGACTCTACAATATTTTCCGGATGTAGATTGACTCTCAATGAATGTAGGAACTGATGTAAGACACGATGCCTCCTCTTTTAGACTTGTTGAAATATTTATAGAGGTGTAGAAATATCATAGGGCAAGTAAAGTCTTGGGCTTGGGCTTTAGAAGAACTTTGGAGAACATAAAATTCTCATATCAAAAGGAATCACATGGCTTGACCAAACAAAGTGTGATTTGGTCGAACGATCGACGTCTGATTGAGTGAAAACTCTTGACATTGAATTCTGTTTACTTGCCCAAATAGAATGATGATTCGACCAAACTGGGCTTCTGTTAGACCAAATGAAACGTTGGTTCGCCCAAATGAAACCTTGGCTTGACCGAGTTACTTCATCAACTCGCCCCAACAAACATCTTTAACTCTCACATCATTTATGTTATTTGACTCGACAGAACAACCCATAATCCAACCAATGAGGCATTGATATTCAAACAAACTCAACTCCTGTTCGACTAAAACATCCAACACTTCCGCTCCAATAACCATCAACTTGGCCAGATGAATGTTGGCCTCTTATGAATGACCACGTAGAATGTCTTCCTCATGCAGCATTTTATGCCATTCAATCCAGTTTTCTTTTTCAACAAAAAGACTTTTTCTTTTCTAAATAGGCTTAAAATCTGCAATAACTCTAAAATACCCGTAAAGTTCTAATGTATAACAATTAAGCATATAACTCCACAAAATAACTGAAATCATGCAATAATCAACTATGAAATGGCCTATATAAACACATAAAATCCGTGATTATCAATATTTCATTCCAAAATAACTTGCATATTTGAAAAATCCCCCGATATCAACATATTTACAAGATTATAATAATATTATAAGAATGCTCCTATTTTTATGCACAACTAATAAAAGTCAAAATTAATATTATATGCATTATTACACCTAAACATTAATATTACACTTAAAAAGATTCTTTTTCAATAATCAATTATCCAACGGAATTCAATCAGTGGGTTACCAATGAATTGTAAAAAAAATTCTTTTTTTTTTAATTACGGAGTGCCAACGGAATAAAATTCGTTACGAAATTCAATCAGTGGGTTACCAATGAATTGTAAAAAAAATTAATTTTTTTTAGTTACGGAGTGCTAATGGAATGAAATTCGTTGCACACTATTTATCATATACCAACAGAATTATCATTTTATAAATTACCAATAAAATTATTAAATATAATTATTTACTAAAGAAATTGAATTTTTATTGAAAAAAATTTATCAATCACCATTTTACCAATAGAAAACTATCTATGGATTATGTTATTAATCCGTTGATAAACTAATTTAACAATTAAATAAGACTTTTACCAATATAATATTTTGTTGGTAAAAAAGAAGATTTTTTTTAATAGTGCTATTAAATATGTCAAATACTAATGTACAAATTGTACACCATATTGATTCAAATTCAATTATCATCGTATGAAAGGAATTTTGACGTAGTCTCCTCATTTTTCTTCCTTAATTTTTCTGACTCTCTCTCTCCTTATTTTTCTCTTTCATTCTAACTTTTACTATCACCTCACCGCCTTTCTCTCTCCCCTTTTTATTACAACGGCTTTTATTTCTTTTCTCATCATAAATAGTTTCATTATAGCTGCTTTTATTTCTCTTCTTATCATAAATAGTATTGTTGTGATTTGGTATCGTAAAAATTTAATTTGTAGATTATTTTTTTATTTTATAATATTTCTTATTTTATACATTACTGTAAAAAATAATATACAATTATAAATACAAATACACACATTAATAAATTAAAAATACATATTTTTTAAATATTTTTAGTTTTATACAATACTGTTAAAAAAGTAATAGTACAATTATGAGTATAATGTATATGATTGTATTTATAATTGTATTACCTATCTTAAAGTAGTATATAAAACTAAGAATTAAAAAGAAAATAAAAACGTAATACATTTATTAAGAAAAACTTATACACTTTTATTTGTAGAGAATAAGAGAAAAAACAGAATGAGAGATTGGGAAGAGAGAGAGAGGGGTGAATAGCGTGAAAAAACACATATCTATTTGGAGAGAAGAAGAACGCAGATAGAGAGAGAGAGGAGTGAATGAGTGAAATGAGTTAATTGGGTATTTTTTTCCTTTTTTATCTGACCCGTTAACAAATACGGATTATGTTTTTAAGGTGTGATTGTCGTACAGTAGATCAACTCATTAACTATAGGCGATTGTATAATTAATAAAGCTTTTTTCACTAACAATTGCGAAATTTTGTGTAAAATCTTATTTAGATATACATTTTCGAAATATAAGTAATAATTTTTAATTAAAAGTAATAACTAATCGATAAAAAGTAATAATTCTCTAATAAATTTGTAGAATATATAAGAAGGAAATAAAATTTTGTTTTTAGCATAATATACATTAAAATTAGGCAAAGACTTGTGTGAGACCGTCTTACGTAAGGGGTTAAGTGAGACGATCAGAAAGTGATAACTTTTATAATGAAAAGTGATACTAAACTAATGAAAAGTGATAATATTATTTCATGAACAATTAATAGAATATAAATAAAAAATGAACATTTTATAGCGAAAGTGATAACTATTTTACAAAGTATAAAATGATCCTACGTGAGACAGTCTCACGCAAGATGCAAGACCTACCCTTAAAATTATGGGTCATTCTAAGTGCACCTGACGCACACCTATGTACCATAGAATTTATAGGATACGTTTAGGATGTAGTGGGTAGTTATTAAATTTATTTTTAATTATTTTTATTTTTGTTAGTGGTGAGGATTAAATAAAAAATTAATCTAATGATTTAGATTATCTATGACCATATTTTAACTCTAAAATAATAAATAAAGTGTCATTAATATATACAATAAAATGAATAGTAATAAAATAGAATTGATCAAAACTAATACTCCCTCATCTCTAGGTATTTTTATCCTTTTGTACGGGCACGGATATTAAGAAATTTTTCTTTTTTAATATATAATGTATGAAAAAATTAGGATAAATTAATCATAATTTTGAGAAAAAAAGTAAATAAAGTTATTGGAAATAATAAATAAAGTGTAAAAAAATAAATAAAATTGTTGGAAATGATGAATAAAGTGTAAAAAGTAGATAAGATGTATAGTATATTATTATTAATAGAATAAGTAAAAATACTTGGGACACCCAATATAAGAAATTGGTAAAAATACGTGGGACGAAGGAAGTATAAGTCTTACCACACGATGATTAATTCCGATTTCATAAACCAAAAAACCTCATTGACTTAATCAAAATTTAATTTTATAACTTTTAATAATTCATTATACTAATTTAATATAAGCATTATTATCATATTTTCAATAGTTTGTTAAGTACCAAAGTCTATAACAATTGGATAATGGAGGTAGACCTTTTATAATTATTTTTGGCATACACATGCATACATGAATCTAATACCTCATTATTCCATCGACTCCTACAAACAAATTAATACTAACACGTCCTTTAATTTAAAAAAGCATATGATAATCTATTTTAGCAAATAGATAATTTTTTAGGTTGTGTTTGGATTGGTTATTTCAAATTGAATGGATTTAAAAAGAGTAAATTTTAAATTCCTAAAACTGTTAATTAATTCATTTAAATTCCACTATTTGGATAAATTATGAATTTTTAAAAGAATTTCAAATTCATAATTTAAAAATTATTTAAAAATAAAATTTTATATATAATAAATAAAAATAATAAAATTTTATTATATTAAATATTAAAATCTAAAATTTTATTAAAAATAATTTTTGAAGGGAGCTCTACAAACCAGCCTACCCACCCCCACCAACCTAACCCTCCAATCTTTTTTTATAAAATTTTAGATTTTAATATTTAAATAAGAGAGATTCTCTTGTGAGATGGGTTTTTTGTGAGACGAGTTGACCCATTATTAAAGTATCCTTATCATATAGGTAAAGTATGCTTATTTGTAGTTAAAGTATGTCAACAATGAATCATATTATAACATCCTAAAATCATACTTTAATTCATCATCCATCATACTTTACAAAATATACTTTAACAACCATTAAACATACTTTATCTATATAATAGACATACTTTAACACATCTCACAAACGGTCTCACATAAGTAGCGTTTCACAAGAGACTTTGTCTTTAAATAATATAAATACTACCACAATTATTTTTGGAGGGGTGGGGGGTTGTGACAGGGGGTGGATTGGGTGGGGTGGGTAGGGGCAGGGTTGTGAGGTGATATTTTTATTATTTAAATATTAAAATCTAAAAAATTTTTTAATAAAAATTTTTGGCGGGTGGTGGGGGGTGGAGGTTTCGAGTGGGTGGATAGGGGGATAGGATTGGGTGATAATATTTTTATTATTTAAATCTAAATTTTATAAAAAAAAATATATATTGGGGAGGTGGGGGTGGGTGGCGGGGGTTGGGGTGGGGTGGGGTAAAGGTGGTCAGGGAGTAGGGTTGGGTGGTAATATTTTTTTATTATTTAAATATTAAAATATAAAATTTTATATAATTTTTTTTTTGGAAGGGGGTTGGGGATGGCGTGGGTGGGGGTGGGTAAGGGTAGATTGGATGGTAGAGTTTAAAATTAATATATATATATATATATATATATATATATATATATATATATATATATATATATATATATATATATGTTAATTTTATATACTATTTTTATATATTAATATATCAATTAAAAAACAACGGAAGTATTTCAAATGACTTAGTTTGAGTAAAGATTTTAAATCCATTAACAACTACTAAAAAAATTCAAAATCTAATCAATATTTTGAAATCTGTTAATTTAAAATCTTGGATTTATAAAACCATAAATTTCAGGGTTATTTTGCGATGCATCTGATGCACAAGTGCACCTTCGAATTTATAGGCTAAATACATGGGTAGTGGGTAGTTTCCTTAATATAATTTTTAACTATTAAATTAAATTAATTGTATAGATTAGATTACAGTATAATCTAGCAGTTCAAATTATCCAGGTGCACCGATGTCACCGGTGCACTGTAGTCGGACTCTAAATTTCAAGTAGCATCCAAACATTAAAGAAGGGATTTGAAAGATTGATTTATAACTCCCTTCTCAAATCCTTTCATCCAAACACACTGTTAATTCTTTTACAAATTTCATAATAGAGTTTGTATTTTATCAAATGCTTACCTCTTTTATGAAATTCCTTCTCCTAATTTCTTATTGTTCTCGATCGCTTTAATATTTCTCATTATCCTAACTCAAAATTTAAGTCAAATAGGAGCGACTAACTAAATTATATATATATATATATATATATATATATATATATATATATATATATATATATATATAGTGCCAATATCAAAAAATTCCCAAAATAAAGAAAGAAAAATTAATATCGACGATCATGTAACTTAATTATCAATAATAATCATTTGGCATTTTTTGGACAATACTAACCCTCCTTGCATTTCATCAAAATTACCTAGTTGGGTGGTTATGCCTTACTCACCCTACCCACCCTACCCAACTGAAATTAATTAAGTCAAACTCTCATTCTCTCTCCTTCTTGAGTCTTCTTCAGTTGGGTCTGTGAGTTTTAAAATTGCAGTACAAAGAATTCAATTCAGCTCCCTATTTCATCTTCACCCTACAACCCGTTTGATAGCAGCCGAGCCAGCAAGAATACGTAAGAGGTGCTCCAAAATCGTGAATTCTCCAAATTCCAATTGCCGGCCAATCCCCCACTTGCAGCGGTACTTTCGCATTCGACTTTCAGCGAGGAACACACCGCACTAAATATTGGCTGCATTTGAGGAATATTCGTCCTAGACCTCCGTCGCTGCTCACAGGAATACGTAGTCCATCTCAACGCCACTGCCAAACCGATTCATGGTGAGTACACAATAAGTTATGCATTTGCGATTTGTATCGTTCTATCGTTCTTTTACTTCAGCAGTATAAAATTGATGTCTGACCGAGGGTTATGCATTTGCGATTTGTATAACGTTGTTCATGAATTTTTAATTCTGAGACTAAATTACATTAATTGCAAGAACTAAATTGCCCATATGATTCTTGCCTATTGCATTAGTTATACCTCAAAATGTATAGCACTTCTCTCTCTTCTTCTTTACGTTCTTTGATGGATTTTAATCCTGGATAATTTGTTATGTGCGTGCCATAGAAGGATCATAATGACCTTTGAGGTGGGTTTGGATTTTATTAGAGAAACATTTGTAACTAATATTTGAGGGGTTACCTAGTGGGATAGTTTTTCAGATCTATATTTTGCATTCCTTTTGTTTTTATGATTAAGTTTGGATGTTTTTAATTGAAACAATACTTTCATAATGTTTCATATGACGAAAAGTAATATAGTAGATTAAGTTTACTCCACTTATGAAGAATAACTTTTTTTCTACGCTTTATATACTTACTTGAAGTAACAAATGTAATTTAGAAATCATTGCAATCTATGTGGCTCATGTTACACGTTCATTATAACTTAAGGAGTGCCAATATGTGTATAATATAATTTTTTATCAACTGCGTAGGAGTTCTTCCCCCTTTTGTTTTTACAACATGAAACCGCTTTACACAAGTATTTGTGATTCATATTTGATGCTTCCTTGTGATGAAAAACTATAATTTATTTCTGTAAAGTTAGAAACACTTGTACGGACTTTGGATTCATTAAAGCATAAACCTGATCATACACAATTATATTGGAGTGATGAGTCCTGTTTAAATTGGCAGTATTCAAAACAAATGAAATTTATATTTAGCAGTGTTATGGGGTTTATGGGTTTAGGGTGTTTAAAATTAGCAGTTTTATTAGAGTCCTGAGTCATGATCTTATAATTGTGTGCAGTGTTATGTCGCCGGGTCAAATTATTTTTGTTTATGCTAACGAGGAATGGAATGGGGTTGAGTATGTTGGAAGCGCCATGTGGGGTTTGCGGATGCCTATGGGCGACCATACAGTGGTCACATTTAGAAAATTGGTGAACGACTTCTTGAATTTGGATCCAAGAACTGCGTACCACGATATATATCAAGTATAGAAGGTTGATGGGATTAATGTCCGTCTTTCAATAATCAATGACTCGATGTTAGTTGTCTACTTGTGATAGGCTGTCGCAGGCCTTCCAAAATAAATTAATTTTTCGACTCACTCTAATACTTAGTATAGTAACGAGTACGGGTTGAACCCAGGAGAGTATATAGAGATTTTAATTAAATTCAAGTGCTTAAAACAATTTAAATAAATAAAGGGGGGAGGTTTGTTGGAGAAAATTCGAAAATAACACAAGTAGTGAATCAATTCAATTTTTTTAATAACCAAGTAGACGAAAATTAATATTAAAATTAACCAAGTGAGACAAACCTAGTTTAGAATGACGATCCCCTACCTTTACTAAATTAACTAATTACAGAAATTAAACATCTAACCTAATGTGCAAACTCAAATCCTTAGATTGACGGTACGACCAATCAACCTGAATGTTCTTAGGTTTATCAACTAGGATACGACCACTAAATTGAACTATCTACGAGTGACCCTATGGATTCAAACTCGTAAATGCATTAAAACTCTAAACATAGAATTACTAGGCTATGAAATCTGACTAGTAATCATACAACCTAGATCCTATTACACCTAGAGGGAATAATCTCTACTTGCTACTTAATCCAATTTCTACAACAATTAAGAATTGTAGATCATGACATAGCAGTAAGCAATAAAATAATTATACTAGTTGATCAGGCTAAAATAATTATTAAACTACTATAAAGAACATCAAAGCATGTAATAGAATAAACTTGCACAAAAGATTCAACATAAAAATCCTTAATAATTAATCTAAGGTTCAACGGGAGGTTCACGAAATCCTAAACTAGAAAAGGGGATTAGCCCCGCATGTTCATAACAAAAACAGAATTAAAGAATAAAAATTGATTGATGTCTAATGAATTTCAATCTTCACGATCTCAAAACTGCCTTCTAATGCCCTGCTCTTCTTCACGCCAATTCTCTACAATTTTTACGTGACTTCCTTTGTGTTGCCTCCCCGAAATAAATATAATCTCCTCCCTTCTTCTGCTGATCTCCTTCCTTATTTGCTTTCTTTTCCCCCAAGTAATCCTATTTGATCAATTTCCTTATTTGCTTGATCTCCAGGATCTCTTTCTTTTCTCCTTTTTTTCTTTTACGGTGCTTCTCCCCTCAAACATGAGCCCTCTCAAATCTGGAGAAGATCTGGTTCTTCAATTATGTGGAAAATATGTTTGCCGATTTGTTTCCTAATTTAGCTGTTTCCACATCAATTCATATAATTAAAGTAATTATATCTTAAAGATAAAATAAGTCAATATTAGCACCCAATTAGCACATAAGTCAATCAAATAAATATGAATTTCAACCAAATAATTGTGCTAAAATATGGCTTATCAACTTGGAACCGATGGTACCCCGAAGGTTTATGTAGATCAAATTAGAGGTAGAAATATGACGATTGGTGGATTAGCATTCGAGTGCAATGTTCATAGGAGCAAGGCTGCGGGAATGTTTGATATTTTTAATGACAGGGCATGTGAATTTTCGGCTGACTCTAGAGCTGAAGGTGTGAGTATGTATAACCCTTTGGACTGTATGGACGATTCAGTAGAGGACGATGTTGAAGGAGATTCGTTGTTCGACGAAGATACTGATACTAATATGAGTGAGTGTGAAGGAGATTTCCAATCTGATCAGCCTATCGGTGAGGGGTTGAATTTCTCCTCAACCTTGCCTAATGATCCCCCCTCATTCGGAATAAACAATCCTGATTTTGTATCTAATGCTCCCCTTTTCAGCACACATAGTAGTGCCCTCATTTCCCCTCCTAATGCACCTATTCAGGTTGGTGAGCATGAAGTAGTTAATGATCTGTCTGTTAAGAAGATTTACCCAAGCAAGGATGATCTTGTAGATGACATATCTATTTATCACCTTATTAAGGGGGTAGATTTTCGAGTGAAGCGTTCCGAGCTGACTAGGTGGGAGCTTGTTTGTAAAGATACAATCGTGTGTTCATTCTTTCTTGCTGCCTCGGGTCTTCATGGGGTGTGGAAGTGCACGCAGATATGTCCTCACTCGTGCTTCGGTAATGCCAACCGTCGGACGCCGCGGTCTTGTTATTCGAAAGTGATAGCAAAACTATACTATGACAAGCAACGTAATTCAACGACTGCACTCTCACCCAAAGGTATTGTTGACGACATGAAGAAGCGTTATGGTATTGTGATAAAGTATGGTCATGTTGTTAAGGCCTATAAATTAGCTAACACTTATGTTTATGGCACTCCAACTGAATGCTTTATATTACTCCCTTCATATTTGTACATGCTAGAGAAGTGCAATCCAGGCACAAAGACACACCTAAAGATGCATGATGATGTTAAATTTAAATGGAATAATTACTCTAAGATATATATTAATGATGATTATTACTCTAAGATACATTTATCCAATTATATTACTATTGAATACAAAAAATTAAAATAATATACCTAATATAACCCTACTTTTAATTAAATATTTATATATATTTGAAAATAGATATATTATCTAATATTCTATTATATTCCCTCCCAACTAATTTCTTTATTTTTGGGTCAAATTGTACGATGTGAATATTTATTCTGTTTTCTTAATCTATCGCGCGTTGTTGCAGAATACGAATAAACTCATCATTCATGTTTTCTTAATCTATCACAGCGTCGTTGCACACCATGAATAAACTCACTATATCATCGTCGATAGCTCACCGATCAGTAAGTTGCGTCAAAAATTTTGGGATTCAAAAGACACACCCTCTTTGATTTTTTTTTAGTAAATGAGTTGTTGAAAATCTATTTAGAACTCCAATCTTGAAATTGAAGATAGATTGGAAATCAAAGATTCCAACGATGCTTAATAAGAATACAATACGTAAAATTAATTTCTCATATTTAAAAAAATAGATTGTGCAGTAATATAATAGATTGTGCATACTATTTAATATATTGTGCAATAATATAATAAATTGTGCAATAATTTAATTTATTATATAACAAACCAATCTATGCACAAAAATAAAAATTGATTTTTATCAAATACATATATAGGTATAATTTATTTCCAGCAAATAAATACACTTTTAATAACATTAATGATGTGTGGTCTTATACACAAATTTTGCAGACATAAAGTCAGTTGTGCAACCTTAATCACTAATTGTGCAGACATGAAGCTTATTCAAAAATCCAATGCAAATTATGTATAACTAATTATGACTGATTTTGAAATTTTAAATTAAATATCATTTTAATCATAAAATGGTTATAATGCGGAATGATGATACAATCGGTTGCAACTTTCATTGTAGACATTTAGAGAAAAAATAGGAAGGATAAAATCGAGTTTGTGCAATATAATTATTTACCTGTTAGTATTAATTTTAAGTCCACATATCTAATAATAATATCCTAATATCTATTGTACCTAACAGTAAGTCTCCCAATTTAAATTTGCATTCTTTGCTTTGGGCTCTTGTGAATAGTTTCAAGCAGTTTGCTCGATAAGTTATAGTAGTCGACGCCGCTCACTTGAAGGGAGAGTACAAGAAAATGGTATTTGTGGCGGTCACTCAAGATCCAAACAAGCAAATTCACCCACTAGCTACTGGGGTCGGTGATATAGGGAACACGGACCTATGGACTATATTTCTTTCTAATATGTTCGGAGTGTATGTTGATTGTATCAGATCAGCATCTAGCAATTATTAAAGTTGTGGAGTATATATTTCCAGGTGTTGCGCATGGTCTGTGTCAATGTCATTTAGGGAAGAAGTGTGTGCTATTTGGGCAAGGTATTGTCAACATATTCGAAAGGGCAACAAGTACACACCGAGAGACAGAATTTGATAGGTTAAATATTCTATATCTTCAAGGCATTGATTTCTTGTGTAAAATGCATTGTGTAATGGGGGCAGTGATATGCATATGTATTAAGGTCCCCAAGCATTTTGTTATGAAATTATAAATTGTATGCAGGCGTGTTTCTCATATATGAACTAATAATAATTTAATATTTTATTTTTGTGAACAGGTTGATGGATATTGTACGGTCATGCTAGTCGTGATCGCATTGAGACAATCCTCAACAAGGCTAGGAAAGAGCATTGGAGTAGAGTGCATTGTGCCGTTCGTAGCTACGAGTTTATAACATCCAACGCTGTAGAATCTTGGAATAACTGTCTTAAGTGGGACCATCGCTTTTAAGTCATTTATCTATTAGAAAAGGTTCGTCAACTCACACAAGAATGGCATGGTAAGAGAAGGCATGAGGAAGAAAAGTATTGCGGTGTTATGTGCACAAGAGTGACCCATGACCTTTGTGAAATGGCCCATAGGTCGGACCATCTCGAAGTTGAAAGAACTCCAGCACCGCTTCTCTGTTATAACTACCAACACCAATTAGGGTTTTCTTCAAGTCAGAACGATCGATGATCTTGGAAATGTTGAACACCTCAATTTGGTCATCAGCAAAAATGCATCTGGAAAAAATGTCATAATCTTCAGAGTATTATACTGATACCTCACTTGCCTGTTATAGAAATGCACGGATAGCGCCCGATTGATAGAAATAGCTTCGTAATCCTCATATGGCGATAGTGACCTCGATCGCTTCAAGTTAAGCTGCATTCTTTCTAGTAGTGACTGGTAGGTAGTGTGTGCAGATCTGATTGATCCCTTCGAGTTTTAACTGAGGTAGAAGAATGACTTTTCTCGAGTCATCACTTCCGAGATAATTTCGTTGGGTAGAAATTAGCGATTAAAAAACCAAAATATTATTGGGCCCTCTGTAATGTACTTGAAGTATATTTAAAAAAAAATGAGGCCCACAACTTTGTTTAAGTGGCCACCAAGACAAAACCTTAATTAAATCAGTCTCAAACACAGTAAATCTGCTAACTACCTATACACTTAAATTTCAATATTATATGTTACAATTTATTATAAGGTTACAATGTATTATGTACTCAAGTAAACTGTCAGGAAAGTTGTACACAATAAATTCATGAAATTTATTAGTACTCCTTTTATGTACTCTAAATCGGTGTTATTTTGAGAAAAAAAAATAAAAATTAATGTCATTTGAATTAAAAATACCTAAATTAACTAGTTTGATATCATCCATTCTGAATCCCTTATTTTTCGTTAGTAAGTAATATGTGTGATTAATATCCCAACTTACAACCATCCAAAACATGAATGACATTAGAAGTACTACCTCAACCTGCAATTTAGGAGTTAACATCCACATGCATCTATATAAATGAAGTACTACAATTCAATTCTTAAAGGTTAAAGTAGTCTTAAACATCTGAGACATCAACTTGTTAGACAAATGAATATTACTTGATATCAACTTATACAGATTGTTTCAAAATGCATTAATGGAGGAGTGTGAGATTTTCAATGAAATTAATGCTCTTTACTTTGTTGGTTGCATCAACATTGGTGGTTGATCCACTTTATTAGGTTACTTGCATTTCATTATTTGATTTGTACTCACAAAATTAGGGTTTCACTACATAAATATAAATACAAAGTATTATCAGGTTTGAAAATAGGGTGTCATTTCATAATTGATATATGACGAATTAAAAAAAAAAAGGTATTATCATATAAGGTAAGGATCAATGACCAAAATATTACAAATCATGCTCTAGCATAATATGTAATGTCTTAGTAAATATTTTGTGTATCTTCTAGTATGTTTATTTATTTATTTCCTAATTTTGTAATAATAAATACGTTATATATATCTAATAGGGATATAATAAATAATCAAATCTTATTGTATCTCGTCTAGATAAATATATTCTTTAATTATATCAGACGAGATACAATAAGATTTGATTATATCAAATCTTAATCAATTACGTATTATCCCTATTAATATTGATGTAATATATTAAAATCTTCTTCTTATCTTCATTGATAGTAATCGCTCATACACCGGGTTCCTTACAGCTAATACCTGCAAATATATCAACCTCAACCCATGGGAAATTATCCTCTACATCTCTTGAATTTTATTGAATACTAGGCACGTGTATCTCTATCTTTCCCACCTTTAAAGTCTATCTTTTCCATCGAGCAGACGAAATTAATTTGGAAATTTGGGTAGTTCCATGAAGATATGACTAAAGGGAACTAGCTAGTCTGTCTCCTTTAATTTTTTGATGTGTTTGAACTTGGACCAACGTGTATTTAATTTAGCCCAACTACTACAATTCAACCACCATGAATCCAGCGTGTTGCCATTACCTATTTGATTCATCATTGCAGAACTAGTGTTTTTCAATTCAAATATATATATAGCAAGTTGTTCTCATAAGCCCTCTAGAACCCAATGTCACTATCTTCTTCATTCTGAACCAATTATGGATTCATTTCATCGTGGAGACGAGATGTGGGCTAATTATGTCTGGGGAGATGTGGCATGTTACCCTAATACTATTTAATGATGTTGACTGTTAAAACTCTAATACTCAAATATGACTTGTTTAGGCGGATAAGGGTGCAGAAAGGCTAAGATCGCATCCCGAGAAGTTATGTCGTCTTCTCAATTCTATGTTCAGAAGTTTTTGTCGGAAAAAGATTAAGGCCAACACCGACAAGATGTGGGAAGATGAATTTCGAAGCGACGTGTACTGTGGTGCTCGAAGTTCCAATAACTGAATCCGAATGAGCATCATCGTTCAATTTGAAATTTTTTTTGGGTCTGTATGGGAGGAAGATGTTCAACAACTCTATGGTAAATCAAATGCAATATTATTATATGGCTCTATTGTTTTTTAACATGTGAATTTTAAATAGCCTTAACACGTGTAATTTAAATAGCATTGTCACATATATATTTTAATAGGAGTTAGACATCAAGTAACCGCTCACACTAATACATGGTTGTGTTGTTTCGAATTCATACTTAAAACTGCCGTTATGTATTTCTGTGTCTATATATTTATATCAATTCACTTCGTATCCTAATCACACAATATTATCTTTTCTTCTTGCCCACAATATCCGTGAAAATGAACAACATTCCCTTACAAGGAATGACATTATACGATGGAAAATGGGATGCTGAGATGGATACTTGCTTTCTTAACGCTCTCATACATTAGAAGAATATTGGTGAGTATAATCTAGAGATAGGTCCTACGGGATATGCATTGGGGGTGGCTAAGGACGTCGTGAATCTATCAATGCATAGGCGCCTCACGTGAAAAGATTCGTATGATAGAAAAGACTTTCTATGGAAACGCTACGGAACTTTTACGTATGTGCTCGAGAGGATGCGCCAGAGAGGCATTCACTCAAGGAATGACATGAATCTCCAGGCAGATAGGCTCCTTTGGAGATCCATAATTCATGTAAACATTCAAGGCATCTAATACTTAGTTTCGATTGAAATATTAGTAATATGTAATTCATTCAGTTGAACAAATGCTATAACAATTATTTTTTCCCTAAATTTCATGTCAATATGAAAACACATTTGCAAGGACATATGTGCATGGCGAAGATTCAGAGTACGAAAGAATGCACGTGCTATTTGGGCCAAATGTGATTGATGAAAGAAGACGCATAATGGCGATAAGAGGTGGTCTACTGATGAGTGTCAATTAGATTGCTTGATTTTTATATAGATATATGGACGACTTTCTCCCCTTTTTTGGACTAATATTGTAATGTATTAATATAACCTATGTTATCATGATTTCAAATATTGTGGTGTGAATTACCATCATTTAATTGTTGTCATTTTATTTAAAAACTGTGAGAGTTGAATCCCTAAGATCACAAGTATCGATCGATCTTATAATTAAAGTAATTAGTTGAATCAATAAAATAATGGGATTTCATACAATATAAAACATTAAGTACAATATAATAAATGGTAAATTCACCTGTAATTAGTGAAATCATTACAAAAAAGAATCCATACAAAAATAGAGTTGCAAGTACAGTGAAGAGTTGTAGGTGAGCACATAGGTGATCATGCTGTTAGACATATAGGTGATCAAGTAGGTGGTCATGTAGGTGGTCATGTCGCAAATCGTGCATCCCTATGAGCTTTGGTTTGTTATGTGTATGAAGTAATCTGTGTAGTTTAATTATATTTCGAGTTGAATTCTCTCTTAAGTATCACTATATTTCGAGTTGAATTTCATTTCTTAAGTGCATTCTCTCTTATTTAGGGATTAACACTCCGGCTTTACATATGTTAAAAAAATAAATTATTGATATTAGTTCTGAAGTACAACATAAACAGGAAACTTAGGGTCTCTAGTTGTGGACCACTATTACAAATAAGCCCTAACTCAAAGTCCTTGTAGAAAGACCATTCATTTTTTAGGAAAATGCTCATTAACTCCTACTCCACCAACCAAATATACTAACATACAAGGCAACACCTGTTACAATTTTTTCTTATTAATCCGCTCACCAAAAATTCTCAAGTATTTATGAATCTCATATTGTGGTTCTTCCTTTCGAAATAAAAGGGGTCAATAATATCCAGAAACACGAAACGACTTTGACTATAATAAAGAATGCAGGAAACATCCCCCTTTCAAGGTCCTCTTCTCCAGATGAGGATTACAAAGCTATTATTGTGAATCGAGCGCTGTCCGCACGTTTCTATAACAGACAAGCGAGGCATCAGTATGATACTATGAAGAATATATCATTTTTCCCAGAACATGTTGTGCTTGAAGAGCAAATTGAGCAGTTCAACTTATCGAAGATCATCTACCTTTCTGGCTTGAAGACAACTTTAATTAATGTTGGTACTTTTAACAAAGAGGTCGTGCTGGAGTTCTATGCAAATTTGTCGAATTCAATGACCAACCGAGAATCAGGCAGGTATGAGAAATTGTTTTTAGAAATAAAATCTTCCATTTCACTCCTTCCAAAATTAATGCTGCTCTTGGTTTGCCCTCACTTGATGGAGATAATTTGTACGAGGTCGATTTGGATATTGTTGCCCAATTCTTGGCAGGGCTTAGTGGAATGAGATGGCCAGAGAGAGGACTACTGGTCCACCATTTGAATGTACCTTTCAAAGCTCATTCTGCCATTGCACTATGCAACTGGGTACCTTCGGATAAAAAATGTCGACTAACGCCTCTTCAGGCTAGGGTCATACACGCCGTGGTAGACGGCTAGATTTTGGTTTGGTGGTCTATGATAAATAATGCAATTTGTGGGGAGCATTAAATTCTAACAGAGATTGCCATATCATATGTTCATTTGGCGATTTTTAATTTCTCAGAGTGTGTGCCAGATTGGTGACTTAGAGCCTTTGGAATCTGAATACACACTGCTGGATTTGAGTGTTGTTGTCCCCACACCAAATATTTCCTGCTTTGTTGGTGAATGTGAATTGCACAACGGTTCAACCAACGTGTAGTTAATTGTTTGTCTAGAATTACAAGCTATGAAAATGATGTTGAATCAAAACAACACTTCACTTTATTTTGTTGTGTAATCCAACCACTAGTTTGACCTTGTTAGAAGAATTTGTAATGATTCCGTTGATTGTTATGAAATCATTTTTTTGAACTCCTCCAATAACTTATGGAATTTCTTGAATGTAATGCTATTTTTTATTTACTTGACTATCATTAATGGCATACACTAATATAACTCATTGTATCAGAATCACATGTGTTGAATTTCATTAATAGGTTGTTACAACGATTCATGTAATCCACGATTTATGAATGGAGACGTGGTAAAGGATTTAGGGTAACCAAACTCAAAGCCAGATGGGTAGTTGAGATGCTTTTAATAGTAAACAAGATAAATTAACAAAGGATTCCTATTAAAGACAAAAAAATACTATTGATAACGTATATTTTCAAACCATTGAGTGCTTTCTAATTGTTCAAAACCTCAGGCATATAGCAATTTATTTGTGCAATCAACTTTAAATTTATTTCACATGTGGATTTAATATATTAGTTTTTTCCATTATTAAATGGAGTTAGTCGTTTAACAATTTCATAAATAGTTCATTAATTAATATATGTTTCTGCCATTACATAAATAGTTTTAAAAAAAACTATAAAGATGTTGTCATATTCATTAAATTTCCCATGGACAAAGAAAGGTTGGACTCATAAATAAAAAAGCACCTCAAACGTTGTGATATTAAGGATTAAGATCCATTCTCAGCTAGATTTTTTAAATTACAAAATGATATTAGGGATTATCTTCCAGGATTACTACAATTTTTAAAACATTAATGACAATAGGTATGAAATACTACCTAATCCTGGAAATTAGGATTTACATTCCAATGTATCTATATATATTTGCAGTACTACAATTCAATTCTGAATGGTTATAGTACTCTTACAAATCAACTTTTAAGACACCTCAATACCCTTTACTTGTAGTGTAGTCATCAATTCTGCAGTTGGTTTAAGAAAGGTTGTCATCAATGCCCTTCCCTTATAGTGTACTCATGGTACTAATCAATCTTGGGAGAAAACTTTATCGGCCTCCAATTGAACAACATCAACCATAACTCAACAGCAATTAATGCAAACACGTTGCCAATGTTTATTTGACTTCTCCTCATCCAATTAGGATTACACTTCATATGTATTAAAACTAAGTATTGATATTAACCCCTCAACATCACAATCATACTATAATCTTATTTCTGAACTTAGTATGGCTTCCTATCATCGTGTGAACAAGATGTGGGCCAATGAAGATGAACACGTTCTTTGTAAGATCATTTACGAGAAGAAAGAAGAGGGTATATGGAAATACAAAAACATCCCTGAAATCCAACTTAAAGAGTTTACTGATGGACTAAACAAGAGGCACGGGCGGATGTTCTCCATAAAAAATATACGAGAAAAGCTCAAACAGTTCGAGGCACGTTGGATAACATATAATCATGCTTGCAGATTTCCAGGTACGATGGTGGAATACGGAACTGGACGTGTTACGACTGACGATAATACATGGGCAAGAATAATCACGGTAGGCTCCTACTCCCAATTTGCATTCGTATTTCTATAGTCTTGTGATGTCCTTCATATCTAAACTATAAAATACAACTTCTTTAGGCAGATAAATATGCAGTGAAACTGAGATTGGGCCCTGAGAAGTTATGGAGTTATCTTGATTGCACTTTTTGAAAATTTCGAGCACCAAAAAAGGCTCTGTGAGTTCAATGAGATGTGGGATGCCAGTTCCCAAAATTGAAATTGAGAAGCTTCAATTTTTTTCAGTTATGTTATGTCTGCTAGTGAGATCAGATTTTAGGGTCAACAAATCTGCAGTTTTTCTGATGTAAGTGGATGTCATGGTTTGGCATTGGCTTTAGAAGGGTTTATTGTCAATGAAAAAAATTGTCTTTCACGTTCTTGCTTGTCTCTTACTTGCTAGGGACTGAAACTCATAATAGTAAACGCAGATCTTGATTTTGCAGTGAATATTTGACATTCTTTAGATTTGAGGCCCAGATGTTCCTTACCAAATCAGTAAACATGATATCTACCTATATAGTTACCAGCATAGGTACTTACATGGTAAACATCATAAACATGAAATAAATTATCTAGGATTATTACCGAAAGAAATAAAAATTGATGACTATTTACGAAACGGAAGAATGGTCAAACAAACAAATTTTTCAGTATAAAGTTATTTACACAATCGAAGAATGGTCAAACAAAAAAATTTTAATTCCATAAGTGGAACTTTGGTACATGATTAATTCACAAGAACAACTTTTTAGTATAATTACAGAAACATTAGGCCTCCTTGAGATTTGAGGCCCAGATGTGCCTCCGCCATCACATTGAAAACCCTTGTTAATTTAGGCTCAAACCAGTAAACATGATATCTACCTATATAGCCCCCATCATGGTACCTACATGGTAACCATCATAAACATGAAATAACTTATCTAAGGTTATTACCGAAATAAATAAAAATCGATGACTATTTACGAAATGGAAGAATGGTCAAACAAACGAATTTTAATTCCACGATAAAATTATTTACTCAGTCGAAGAATGATCAAACAAATGAATTTTAATTCCATAAGTGGACCTTTGGTACATCATTAATTCACAAGAACAACTTTTAGTATAATTACAGGAACATTTGGCCTTCTTGAGATTTGAGGCCCATATGCCTCTAACTGGCCACCACGTTGAAAACCTTAGTAAATTTAGGCCCAAACCTGTAAACATGATATCTACCTATATATCCACCAGCATGGGTACCTATATGGTAATCATGATAACCTAGCAAGAAGCAAAACCTGATGTTGTAATCATAAAGTTCGCGTGATGACAACATGAAAGTTTCTTTACACATTTTTGATGGACAGACAAATTATGTTCATTAACACCTGACATTAAGAAAAAATCTTCGACGAATGTCCACTAAAATACATCTGGTTATAAACCATAAAACCTTATCAGTTTAGAAACCGACAGACATCTAAATCAGGATTAATAATATCAATTCAAACTAGTTCAACTAGTACCTTATGTGGTCATCCCTAAACAACTCCGCACACCAACGCAGTCTTATCCTTGGACACTTTCTTAGATCCACAGATTATACTGATCCACCTGGACTGATGAGCATGTCAAAGTAAATAATGGTCAACGGGCCACTATCATCGCCGTTACACTGAATTTGACACTTCTCATACTTCTCAACCGTGAAGGGAGGTTTATTTGCATCGTCCTCAGTGGTCAACTGATTTTCAAACAAAATGCTAGGCAGCATGCGGGAAAGGAGGTCAAACTTGGGCAAATATTTTTATTTCGTTGCCCTAGCACTGGAATCATAAATGATGATGTGTTGCCGAGATAGCTGGATTATATACAAAACCCAATGGTTATCGTTGACGAACGCAATCCCATAGATGGTGCCTGAATCACTCCATTTTTGTTTGGGAACCCATTCGGTCAATTCACCTGCAACATATTGCCTGATACCCTTGTAATGGTTATCCCACTCCCATGTCGCCTTATACATCATTGTATCATTGAAATCATTGGCCAATAACTGTAGTTTGTTCTGTGGATAAAATGATAGCAGACTTTTAAATTTACAATTTTATACAATATTAAGTTTGATGAAGGAAATCAGACGTCTACGCGTATGGAAGATTACCCATAAATTAATGTCGACGACTGTCCAATTCTGATGAAATCTCTCAGGCCATCTTAGAGATTTATTAACACATAAGGTCATCAGCTAATTTAAATTCTACACAAGATAACATATTACACAATTCAAGACGTAAAATCAGAAGCCCGCCAACTCCACGAGATGCTTATATAGGGTAGAACATTATTTGAGGGAAAGATAACTAACCTCACTGGACAACCAGCCATCCGCCCTAATTATGTTGTCCATGAAATTCCAATTCAAATGCTCTCTATTTGGATCAATGCACAAGATTGTAGTGCTAGAACTCCCCTGCCCGCTTTCCCACCACTTCATAAAGAAATCAATCATGTCCTGTGGGTACTCATCATCTTGTTGAGTACCCGACTCTTCACCTACTATCTTGTCCCTGGATCCTCCTTTGAACCCTTTTTCTTCTTCTTATCATCCTCAATCGTGTACGATTTCAACGTTTATGGATCGGGCTTCTTTGTCCGCTGGCTAGCACGCACTCAATTTTTTTCCCTACAAATTATCAAGGAGATTAATATTAGAATAAATAGCTCTAGGATAAATCATGAGATATTTTTTGAGGTGCAATAGGTAATCAACATAAACAATCAGGGTTTGTACACGTATGTTAATTTTACCTTTTTAGAACCTCGTTCAACTTTCTTTGTCATCCTAGTCACTTCTTTAACATCAACTCTCGGTACCGTATTAGGGTGTGCCACAACACTTCTTTGAAATGAGAATCATTGATCAAATGATTGCATCTTATAATTTATTTTATATGCATGATGCAATAGTCCATTTACTTTATAATGTAGATAATATGTTGTGCGACAACACGCAGAAGATCATATTATCGGTTTTCTTATAAAGTATAAACAGATGCTCACAACTGAGATAGACAGGGACTCTCTATCGGTATGGTTGTAGTGTGGTTTGGTATTAGCTTGTCTTGGCTATAGAATCACATTAGTGCACTTATGTGTATTGAGCAGGACCGCCTGAGATCGTTTGACTTATACTGACTTATAGAAGAACTTGATCTCTGTTATTATGGAAGTTCGTGCTCTTAATCCCTATACAATAACCTCGACACGTAGGGCAGTATGTATTTCTTTGATTCATCAATGGATGAGATTTATAAGTATTAAATCAATAAACTCGGTGAGTTGGGAAGTAGTGCTGTCTCTATGGTGTGCTGTTGATTGTAGAAGGAATCCATGTCCGTTATAGGTTGATGATGTCCCCTTGAGGAGCTCATAAGGTTTATCATGTAAATCTTGCAAGTGGATTAATTTCCGGCATGATAATAAGGTTGAGTGGTACTACTCTCGGATGAGATATTAATTAATTTGAGTTGTCAGTAACTTAATTAATTAATGGACATTGTATATCTTAAATATGGGGAGACTATCGGGCTTATAATAAGAAGGAGCCCAGAACATAATTTTGGGATTGGACGGGTAGTGCAGTAATAATATTTTAGTGGACTATATTATTATTATTGGATTTAATTAAAAGCTTTGGGCTAAGCTTGGTTAATTAAATTCAATTGAGGCCCAGCCCAATTTCTCCTCCTGGTCCCTGTTGTAGCCCAAGTATATAAGTCATCTCAGTTCCTGTTAAACCTAAGTTTGTGCCTCTTTTGATACATGGGAGAAAACAGAGAGCAGAATGAGAGAACTCTGGGGATTGTTGACCACTCAACACCAGAGTTGACTTTGGGACATACAGTAGAAGATCAGAGGTGTTCTACACTGCTGTTCATCCTCTACATCGACCTAGAAGTACGGTAAACACATTTAATCGCTTCCACTAATTTTGTTTACCTATTTTTTCTAACGGATCACGTTGAACCGCACGATCCAATTGCCAACAATTGGTATCAGAGTGTTGGTTTCGTGGTGAAACGTGAGACGTTGGATAGGGTTTTTCGTGCTATACGCGTGTTTGTTGTCGATTTGATAATATGTATGATATGGCTTTTGTGATTACATGATTTAATCTGGTAATAATCACTTGATAATGAAAGGGTTAAGTAATTTTATCCGTGATAACCCTATCTGCCATACTTTATCTTGTTAATCGGTGAAAGAAAGAAAAACACATGAGGCGGAAACCACCTAGCAATCTGTCTTCTTTCACCCTCTCTGTTCACGGAAAGTCAGTCAGAAAGGACACACACAAAGTCCTAGAACAAATGCTGATGAGCGACCGTATCGACGAAGAGAGATGGAGGAAGGCGTCCTTGGCAAAAGGGTTAAAGGAGACCACTGTCTCCCTATCGCGATGGTATGTCTTGGAGTAACGAGACTGAACGATGGTGGTGTGACGTTCAGAACCATCGACTGGTGAACGCCATGGACAGCGACCCTTATCGAGAGTGAGAGCGCTGTGTTTCGGCGAGATTTTCATGGGCTGCAAACGGTGGAGACGACCACAGCCGGCTGGATGTTGGTGGTAACAGCGGTTGCAAACTGCTGACTAGAGTCCACCAGCGAGGGAGATCGGCGAATGAGCGGCATCGTCAGACCGGTGCGCCAGGACGGTACTGAGAAAATTCCGATCGAGATGACTCGACGTTTCTGGTGCGTCTAATGCTAGTTCCAGGTGAGTCTATGGTGGGTTTTCGAGTGGGTCTTCATGGCGGTCGGTGAGGATGGTCGGTGATGGAGCGGCTTGATCAGACCGACATTCTAGGCGGGTGCTGTTGGGTTGCGGCGAGTCAATATTCGCTGGTGTGCCACGACTGTCGCTGACCGGTGTGATGGCGCGATTGGTGACGACGATCATCTTTGACGAGGGTTGCAGCGGCGACTCCAGTCGGTGACATTGGAAGGCGCTGCGGGAAGTCGCCGCGGGATGCACTGGGCGTGGTTGAAAGGCTGATCGCTGTCGGAATGGTGGATCATGCGACCGGCAAAGTGTTGTCGTGGCGGGCCGACGATGCTGCAAGGTTTGGACTGGCGCGACGGCGGTAGGCTGGGGCACGACCGACGAAGGCTGCTGTATGGAAGAAGAAGAAGATTCCGGCAGAGAGAAGAAATAGGGCAGCAGGGTCTTGGGCTATCTCCATTGGGCCAAATTTTTATTAATTGAAAATGGGTTGTTGGGCCTATTTTATGTTAATAGGCTGCTGGGTTATTTTTCTGCTGGATTTAATTAGTTGTTGGGTCTTTGCTCAATTTATTTTAATTTGGTTGTTGGGCTTAGGGGTCCAATTTAATTAAAATATGCGTTGGGCTGCTGGGCCAATAGGCTGCTCAATTTTAATTTGGTTTTGGGCTGTTGGCCCAAATTTAATTAAAATGGAAATGGGCTGCTGGACTAATTAATTTAATTAATTGTGAGTAATGGGCCAAGCATAATAAATTAATTTTAATTAATGGACTAATTTTGTGCTAGTGGGCTTGGTGGGATTAATTTAGTTTTGGGCTAAGATTATGGGCCATAGATAATGAGCATGATTAATTAATTAATATGCTGCTCATTTTGTGATTATTTGATGCTCTAGGGCCCATTTAATTGATCCAACATATTATACAATTAATTATGATATATAACTGAGTTAATTGTTTTAACTTGACAATTAATTGTTATATATGTAAGGCATGTTCTATATGATTTACTTATTTAAATTACTGTTAATAGAAGCATGTCTTAGTTGTATATTTTATTATGGAATATTATATGCATGTTTGAAAACCCTCGGTATTAAATAACTAAGTGGGAGAGGGGATTGGTAATAAATTCCCGCGGCCTCCATTATTGGTTTGTTAGTGATGTGAATAGACTTGCGCGTCGGCATTAGAGCCTTCCTCCCCATCGGATGAGTTTATTCATGGATTGCTGGAACAGACTTCATTAAATAATTACGTTTGTAATGTGATGCATATGAACTTGCGCATTGGCTTAGACCTTCCTCCATATCGGATGAGTTTATATGCGGTTCACTGGTACAAACTTGTAATTGATGACTGTAGGAAGTTATCCGAGCGCGTGTGCACTTCTCTATCTGTAAGGCACATAAGCTTGGGCCGCGGACTTGGGGTCAATTAATGGTGTACACTTAGATGTAAATAATAAGTATCCTCCCCATCGGAGTCACTGCTTTTATTTGCATGGCTAAAGAGGAACCGACTATTAATTATTTTGTCATAAAGTTAGGTTGACAAATGAAATTAATGGGTAAAACCTTCTCTTGTAAATGTTCGGGTTTGTAAACGTCCACACTATCGTGGCTTGCAGACTCACGGTGCTTGAGATGTCGGTGAATTTTATTTTATATTGTTTTGAGGGAATCGATATAAAAGAATAAAATTCGAAGATTTGATCGGTAAATTTATTTGTGATTCTCTGAATTTCAAATGGTTTTATTCACTAATTGTTAACTAAAAGACATCATATTTACTTGTCCAAATTAATTGATTAGAAAAGAATCTTGTTTTTGAAATTTTACTGCTTAAGAAAATACATGTGTATTCTCACAAAGGACGTCTCATGATGCCTATTAAAGTCTCTAGTGAAGAGATGAGAGGTTCATAGAAATATGATGGTCTCATGTAACTCTTCGGATACTTGAGTAAATTAAAAGGCAGAATATCATGGTTGAATTGATGAATGAATTGGAAGAGCTTGGAATAGAAATTGAAAGGGAAACCTAAATCAATTTATTCTTCACAATTTGCCTGAATGTTTTGAGCAAGTTCTACCTGAAATACGAAAGGTTGTATATGGTGGGAAACTTCTAACAAAACATGTGGCAAAAGAAAGCCATTTTTCATCATGATGTGAACAAGTTTAATATCTTATTTACTAATGGTTTAAACATGATTAGTGATGGCATCTACTGACACGAAGTATGTAGATACTGGAATCACTAAATGTTTATCACTGAGTAAGGATAAGATTGTTAATAATATGGGTAAAACTACAAAGGTAGTGGCTATTGCAGTGGGAGTTATTTATTTATCTCATGATAAGAATAAACGATTGATTATGAGAAATTGTCTTTACGTAGTTTCATAGAAAGAATTTAATTTCGATTTCTATGCATTAACGGATGGATACTTCATTTCATTTAAATGACATGGTCATAGTAATGAGGAATGAAGCTATAATCCGTTAAAGTATGTTGGTGGATAAAAAGTATACTCTTGAATCATGTACATCCCACATATGCAATAAATAGTAATTAAATAATACATCTTCTAATATTTGTAAGAGAAAGGAACCTTCGGAAATGAACTAAACATACATTTGGCGTCTATGACTAATTCATTTTACTTAAGTAGGATTCAAAAGTTGATAGTCGATAGACCGTAAGGTTTATCTGAAGTGCAAACTATCGGACTTGCGAGTCTTGCTTGGAAGTAAAAATGATTAACTGTCTTTTCAAGGCTGTGGGGTGTAGAGCCAAAGATATATATGTTGGAATTAGTTCATTCTGATTCAAGCGAACCTAATATTATCCAGGCGAGAGGTGGTTATGAATATTCGAAAATTATTCTGGAAACCAATATATTTATATGATGCACTGCATGTCTAAGTTCTTTGATTAATTCAAGAATTGTAAGGCTGGTACAGTAAAGCGTCATGGAAAATATATTAAGTCATTACCATTCAATCATGATGGCGAATACCTCTTGGGATGGTTAGGAGCTATTGATCAGAAGTTGAGATTAAATCTCAAGTTGACTACACCGGGTATGTCCCAGCTGAATGGTGTGGTGGGTAGAAGGTATTAGGCTCTTATGATTATGATTAGATAGATGATGAATTATTTGGAATAATTAAATTTATTTTATGGATATGCCCTAGATACAGTAATTCGTGAAACGTTTGTCTGTATATGGGATATCCTAGAAAAATGGAGGGTGATTTATTTAGTCCAAAAAATCGAAGGGTGATTGTCAACACAAACACTAGATTTTTGGATAAGGACTATGTAATAAATCACAAACCCATGTGTAAATTGTTCTAAAGGAAGTGAGAGGAAAACACAAAGTATAAGTACCAAGTGTACAAGAGGATATACCACAAGGTAAACTGCAACGCGTGTCACGTCTGATACACAATTACAAGTAGTGCCTTGTCGTAGTGGGAGGGTTGTATGACAACCCATAAATATATGTTTTGGGAGAGTCGTGAGACTTAATCCCTAGTAAACATGGTATTATCCCACGGATACGACGTAGCACTACAAGATTAAAATGCGGAATCTTAGTAAGTTGCAATGTATGTTGAAATAGAATCTACGGATTCTAAATTAAGTCTGGAGCTTGAAGGATCACTAAAATGGTGTAAAAGCCATTGCAAGTGGTCATAGGAAATAAAAGAGGATCTTACGAAAAGGTGAAAATCTTGAAAGCAAAGCTTGTTGCGAAAAGATGTACTCAGAAAGAAATGGTTCGATTATGAGGAAACATGTTCGCTGGTAGCTATGCTTATGTTGATCCGGATTCTTTTATTTATTGCTGCTCATATTGAATTATAAGGAACAACAAATAGATGTCAAGACAGCTTTCCTGATTGGAAGTCTTGAAGAAAATATCTATGTGAAGCAACCAGAGTAATTCATTGCAAAGTGCTAATAGCATTTTTGATAGTAAGCTTAAAACTGTCCAGCGATGGACTAAAGCAAACTTTAAGATCGTGTAGCATCTGTTTTGATTAGGTAATCCAGTGGCATGGATTTAAATCAATGAGCGGATGAGTCTTGTGTGTAGTAAAGAATGAAGGAAACGTGGTGGTATTTCTTGGACTATATGTAGATAGTATCTTGCTCATTGGAGATAATGAAAGAGTATTATCGGGCGTATGGGTACGGTTAATAAAGCGGTAGAGATGAAGGACTTAAGAAAGGCAAAATATATCATTTTGATCACGGTAATACGGATCACAAGAAAGGATATTATGCTTATCTCAAGTTTCATAAAATGATACAGTCCATACTCGTTTAGCATGTAAATTTATCTAAGTGAATGTGTCTTTGAGACACAAGAAGAAGATAAAGAGGATGAAAGCGGTTCCTTATGCTTCGGCGAATAAGGAAGCTTAATCTAAGGAATGCTATGAACGATGTTGGATATCTATTTTGCTGAATGCATGAACAGTGGGTATCAACGTAACCCGGAACAAGAATGATGAACTGTGGTAAGACATTTATAAAGTGCCTGAGAAGGACTGGAAATTATATGTGGACTTACTGGACAGATTCACTGCTTCTTGTGGATTACGTAGATTCAGATTTTTTAGTCAGATTGGATGACAGTAAATTCACCTCAAAGGTTATGTGTTTAATCTTAGGAAGTAGAGTCATAATGTGGAGGAGTGTTATATAGAAATATATTTCAGACTCCGGACTCCATCATGGAAAGATAATGAATTGGAGCCTATGAGGCAGCCAAAGTATCTATATGACTCTAGAGACTTCATGATGGACTTTAAAGTGCTTCTAAGTTTGCCCAAGGTAATCACAATTTACATTGATGATATTGGTGCAGTTGCAAACTTGAAGGAATCATGAGTCCATAAGGCTATTAAACACATGGAGCGCGAGTACCACCTGTTACGAGAAATCGTATGATGAGGGGAAGGTTGTTGTCGCCTAGATTGTATCGGATGATGACCTAGTAAACCATTTACAAGGACCTTAAGGCGAGAGCTTTTAATGGTCGTGTAGTGGGAGTAGGAATCAGATGTATGGCAGAAGACATGACAGCATAGTCTTTTAGTATAAGTGGGAGATTGTTGGATTGTATACTAAAAGTCTAGCTTTAGTATGAACAATGTCATAACAATATTTGAAATGAGAATCATTGATCAAATGATTGCATCTTATAATTTATTTTATATGCATGATGCAATAGTCCATTTACTTTATACTGTAGATAATATGTTGTGCGACAACACGCAGAAGATCATATTATCGGTTTCCTTATAAAGTATAAACAGATGCTCACAACTGAGATAGACGGGGACTCTCTATCGGTATGGTTGTAGCGTGGTTTGGTATTAGCTTGTCTTGGCTATAGAATCACATTAGTGCACTTATGTGTATTGAGCAGGACCGCCTGAGATCGTTCGACTTATACTGACTTATAGAAGAACTTGATCTCTGTTATTATGGAAGTTCGTGCTCTTAATCCCTATACAATAACCTCGACACGTAGGGCAGTATGTATTTCTTTGATTCATCAATGGGTGAGATTTATAAGTATTAAATCAACAAACTCGGTGAGTTGGGAAGTAGTGCTATCTCTATGGTGTGCTGTTGATTGTAGAAGGAATCCATGTCCGTTATAGGTTGATGATGTCCCCTTGAGGAGCTCATAAGGTTTATCATGTAAATCTTACAAGTGGATTAATTTGCGGCATGATAATAAGGTTGAGTGGTACTACTCTCGGATGAGATATTAATTAATTTGAGTTGTCAGTAACTTAATTAATTAATGGACATTGTATATCTTAAACATGGGGAGACTATCGGGCTTATAATAAGAAGGAGCCCAGAACATAATTTTGGGATTGGACGGGTAGTGCAGTAATAATATTTTAGTGGACTATATTATTATTATTGGATTTAATTAAAAGCTTTGGGCTAAGCTTGGTTAATTAAATTCAATTGAGGCCCAGCCCAATTTCTCCTCCTGGTCCCTGCTGTAGCCCAAGTATATAAGTCATCTCAGTTCCTGTTAGACCTAAGTCTGTGCCTCTTTTGACACACGGGAGAAAACAGAGAGCAGAATGAGAGAACTCTGGGGATTGTTGACCACTCAACACCAGAGTTGACTTTGGGACATACAGTAGAAGATTAGAGGTGTTCTACACTGCTGTTCATCCTCTACATCGACCCAGAAGTACGGTAAACACGTTTAATCGCTTCCACTAATTTTGTTTACCTATTTTTCCTAACGGATCACGTTGAACCGCACGATCCAATTGCCAACAGATTTTACCTTTTTAGAACCTCGTGCAACTTTCTTTGTCATCCTAGTCACTTCTTTAATATCAACTCTCGGTACAGTATTAGGGTGTGCCACAATACTTCCAATAGGCGTCTCATTCCCTATCGTGTTTTCCCCATTCTCCTTGTCCCCATCCTCCTTTATTTCTGCATCGTCGAACTGCTCATGCATGGTAGCATGAGGAGGGGCTGCAGAAGGGCCATCATTATCCTTTTGAGGGGAATATATTTGTGGCGTTGAAATTGGTGAACTGATTGGGTATCACTCAACACACCCAATCAATTCCTCCACATTTGCACCATCACTCTCAGATGCCTTAGGTTCTTCAGCGTGGATGTGATCAGGCCCGCTGGCATTAGGGTTAGCTGTAAAAGGGCCAACACTATCATTTGATGGGGTGGTGGCAGGTGGAGTAGTACTAGGAATGCGTTGGCGATCACCATCTACGTCCCTATAACCTTCACCATCGAACCTCCCAGATAAAGGTGTGCTCTGCTCTCTTTCCTTGTTGGACTGTCCACCTGTGGTTAAAGGGGTAAGAATGTCTACACACCATCTTATTCGTCTCAACTCATCAAACATGGACAACTGAGTACTCTTAATTTTTGCGAGTTCACTCTTCACTTCGGCAATGTCAGCTTGAACCTCCGTAAATTTTCTCTTCCAAGCAGCTTTCTTCGAGCGTGGAGCTGCATCCTGATCATTGGAAGAGCCATGTGCATCAGCATCCGCTACTGACCCCGAATGCATTGGGCTACTCTGAAGATGTGCAGCGGACTCCTCCTCCCAAGTCACGGCGCTAGCGTACGAAGCAGTGTCGTGCTCACTCTCTAAAGGCTCAACACATTCGTGAACCACCACCTACAAGATAAAATGATTTACACGCTATAAATTATGAATAAAATCAAGGTTGAACTGATATTAAAAACTTACATTTGAAGCATTCTTATCCCCCCACGCAGATAAAAAAATATTTTCTTCCTCAAATCCATGTATATGACCCACACACTCGGTGACCAGCACAGATTACATGGGGTCAGATTACGCTTAGCTTCCAACAAACCTCTGTATTTATTTCCCAGGGAGGGAACGTCATCATAAGCCCAGCACAGCTGCATAATGGCAAAACCATTGGCATCAAGCATCGCTCTGCCCCATCGAGCATCATCATACTTTGCCTTCTTTCCGACAACCCTATTCCTCAGGATCCAAACCTCAGACTGAAGGTGATTGTACGCGTCACAGCCCTATGAAAATGAGTTAAAACTCTCTAAATCATCCGCAAGGTCTATGTATTCAAGGTTAAGATTACCACACTTTGAACCTTGCGGCAACAGCACATAGCCCAACACAATCAAAAGAGCTACCCTTAGCTGGTCTTGATAGTCTAACTCGTCCGATAGCTTGGTCTGAATATAAGTCATTGGAAGGTGAGCCAAGTCTCCAAATGTCCGACTGTAAAATTCACTTTCTTCAGGAATAGTGGGGTAAGGGCCAAATGCCAAACCCATGACAAGTGCAAATTCTCTTGGGCCACACCGTGACATGGAGTTATTGACACGGAATGTGAGGATGTCCGACAAAGATTCCACATCAAGACAACACAACAGTTGAAAGTAGATCTGCCCTTGGAACTGAATATTAGTCAGCCCCATAAGCTACCCAAAGCAGCTGTCTCGGAACCTCGCCAATGCTGTAGGGCGGAGTTTATCTCTAATGTCATTAAATACCCCAGGTCGGCTTTCTTCGAAATGGATGCTGGATTTGGATTATCAATGTGTGCCCTACCCATCCTTTATTTTGTAGTGGATGACCTGAAAAAATAAAAATCCTACATTATGCTTATTATAAAACTCCTTACAAAACGCAAAATGAAAAATCAAATTTCAGCATTAAGTTTCCATAAAATCAAAGAAGGAGAACATAAACTTCTTAACGCCTTCATATTTTAGATGTAACTTTACTAAAAATATCAATAATCATCTAGTAGGTTTCACTTACCAAATACCAGTAACTTAAGTACTTAACCAAATTGAAAGAACATCTCAATTATGGAAAAGATACATGATATACATTATAAAATAGTGATCTATAAGATCCTGATACAACACAGTGAAATGAATGATATAGCAACACTGTTATTTTAAAAGCTAATTCTCTATACTGTTAGACCTCAAAAGAAATTATCGGAATTAGTATAAAGATGATTGAAAAGTTATTACAAACTAACATGCTTCCTCTACCATGGAATGTTGTCAGCCAATATGCCCAAATTTTACTATTTAATATTTTTTTATCTCTAAAAATCGCAGATTAAGCAAGTGATGCTAATATCTAGTAAACATTCATAAATTGAATATTAAATCAATTTAGAAATTTCAATAGGTTCAACAAAAATGTTAGCATATAATTCTCACCACATAATTTTAAATTGATTAAGAACCACCCTGGAGGTCAATGAATCTTTATTTTCTTACATCGCGCCACAAATTACTTTGTCAAATTAGAATATGTAAAACCCAAAACAACCAAAGCACGTACCTTGACAGTGATTTCGGAAAATACGTTTTCGGGAACCTGAAACTTGTGAGAGTAAAATCGAAATGCAAGTGCAATAGAGATGAAAGAAGCTCACTCGCTCACAAAGACAAACACGACTGTTGTCTTCATTAATTTCACACTCTGTTACGATGGAGAGAACTACGTTGTCGTCAACGATGTATGCGGCCTTCAATTCGTAAATGGTAGAATCAGTAAGCAATTGCCGTATTTGTAGAATCAATTTTTAAGTTTTGATTTTTGAATTTGAAATTAAAAGAATGAAGACGAATTGGGAACATTTGAGGAAGAAAGTAAAAGAAAGTGGGATTTCAGGGAAGAGAGGAGAGGCTTACGTGTGTAGGGTGGGTATATTTGCATATGGGGTGGGGGTGGGTATATCTACAGGTGGATGAGATGGGAAAATTAAATTAAGGGCATTAGAGTCAAGAAAGATCTATTTGGATATATTTGATAACCTTTTTATAAAAGTGTCGGTATTAATTTTCGACATTAAAATTTGTATAAAAAAGTTCTCCCATATATATATATATATATATATATATATATATATATATATATATATATATATATATATATATATATATATTATTGAACATTAAAAAAAATTATTCATCAAGAGTGGTCATTAATCATTAACAATGTTCTATTATATTGGGAACTTGATTTTCTTGAGGGAGGGGAGGTATTTATTAAAAAAAATCGGTAAACGGATTAAGAATTATAATATTTGCATGTAAAAATAATTATGAATACTTACAGAGTTGATCATATTAAAACTCAATATTAAATTGAAATGCACAATAATTCTTAAATTGTAATTTGTATACATATCTACTCCAGGTTAGACCCCTACAACAAAATCGTGAAAGGGTTTGACCTCTGTAAGAAAAATCGTGGAAAGAGCTCGATGATTTATGGATTTCTAAAAATAATTGATGTTAATCAAGATTATATTAAAAGATACAAATTAATAGACAAATGATAGACATAGACATCGATGATCTATTGATGTCTTTCGAAATATAGACGATAGACATAGACATCGATAATTCGCTAATGTCTTTTCATTTAATTTTATATAGAAATAATTACTGATAGGTACACACTTTGTACCCCTAATTACTACTAGATACATTGATTTAAAATAATTATTATTTAATACAAAATATTAAAGTAAAATACCAAATATACCCCTAAACCCATATACCTTTAAAACACTAACCCCAACCTCCACCCACCACCGGACCACCGCCGCCGCCGGCGGAGCTCCGGCGACCGGTCGCCGGAAAATCTGGTCGTCAGAAAAAAAAAAAAAAAAAAAAAAAAAAAAAAAAAAACTGGTCGCCGGAAAGCTGCCGCGCCGCCGCCGCCGGAGCTCCGGCAGCCGGTCGCCGGAAAAACTGTTCGTCCAAAAAAAAAAAGAAAAAAAAAAAAAAACTGGTCGCCGGAAAAACTGCCGCCGCCGGAAAAGCTGCCGGACCGCCGCCGCCGGACCACCACATTTTTTTGCTGCACACACTTTTTTTTTCCTGCACACACTTTTTTTGCTGCACACACTTTGCTGCACATGAACTTTTGCTGCACACAATATTTATGTGCAGCACATTAATAGGGGTAATATTGGAATATCACTATATATTTTGTACCTAGTAGTAATACTTTTGTATGTTTGTATCTCATAGTAATTTAGGATTTTTTTGTGTACCTAGTAGTAATCCTCCCTTTTATATATTTACATTTATTTAATTTATTATAATTTTTTTATATTAATTAAAAATATAATACAAGCATTTAAACCTAGGATATGTCTTGTGTGAGACCGTCTCACTTGAGACTATTTTACGCATTATAAATATTTATCACTTTCGCTATAAAACGTTATTACTTTTGTTATAAAATGTTATCACTTTTTATTTATAATATAAAGTGTTCATGAACATTATCACTTTTCATTAATTTAGTATCATTTTTCAATACAAAAGTTATCACTTTCTGACCGTCTGACGTAAGGACCTACGTGAGACGATCTCACACAAGTCTTTGCCTTAAACCTATTAATATAGAGATTCTCTTGTAAGACGATTTTTTTGTGAGACGGTTATATGACGGGTTGACCCATTATTAAAGTATGCTTATTTATAGGTACAATATGTCAATAATTAATCATATTATAACATTCTAAAATCATAATTTAATTCATCATTCATCATACTTTACAAAACATACTTTAATAACTATTAAACATATTTTATCTATATAATAAGCATACTTTAACACGTCTAACAAACGGTCTCACATAAGTTGCGTCTCACAAGAGACTTTGTCATTAATATTTGGGTAGGTCTTGCGTGAGATCGTCTCACGTGAGACCATTTTATACTTTTTAAAATAGCTATCACTTTCGCTATAAAACATTATCACTTTTCCTATAAAATGTTACAACCTTTCGTTATATTATAATTTGTTCACAAAATAGCATTATCACTATTCATTATAAAAATTATCATTTTCTGAATGTCTCACGTAAACTCTTGTGTGAGACGATCTCATACAAGTCTTTGCCATAATATTTTTATAAATCAACTAATGTCTAAACACACAACTAATATTCATACTCCATCCATCCCACGTATTTTTATCCACTTTTCATATTGAGGTATCTAAACACACAACTAATATTCATACTCCCTCCGTCCCATGTATTTTTATCCACCTTCCATATTGGGGTTTCCCAGGTATTTTTACCCATTCCATTAATGGTAAAAATACACTATACATCTTATCCACTTTTTACACTTTATTCATCAATCCAAACAACTTTTTTTATTTTTCACTTAATATTACCAATTTATCCCTACTTTTTTTATATTATACTCCCTTCGTCCGCTTCTAAGGTGTCCGTTCTACTATTTTTTGCGTTCGATTCAAAGGTATCTATTTTTTCTATTTAGTAAAAAAGTACACAATATGGCCAACCATTTTCTCTAATACAACTATTTACTTTACATATAATAATAATACTTCTTAATCCACGTGCAAAAAACAAATGGACATCTTAAAACTAGACGGATGAAGTATATTAAAAAAATAACACTTCTTAATTTTCGTGCCCTTACAAACAGGTAAAAATACCCATGACGGAGGGAGTATCATGCTTCTATATATTCAAATACACAACGTATATGACAAAATGTTGTTTCATCCTACGCACTAAGATATAGCACTTTGAATAGGTGGATTTATTTGAATTATGAGGACGAATGTTAACATTAGACATTATTAATTTTGTTCTTTATTGGGTAAGACTGTCTCACAGATCTTCTTATGTGATACGGTTCATATTCATTAATATAAAATAAAAATAAAAATAAAAAATAAAGAAACAAGGGCCGTGGACGAATGTTAACATTAGACATTATTAATTTTGTTCTTTATTGGGTAAGACTGTCTCACAGATCTTCTTATGTGATACGGTTCATATTCATTAATATAAAATAAAAATAAAAATAAAAAATAAAGAAACAAGGGCCGTGTTTGTTCATTCCTAATTACAATTACCGATATTGAACAAATTGGCTGCTACCTTGCGGCTATTATTTTCTTTGGTAGGTTTTGTGTGGGATCGTCTCATGTGAGATAATTTTTCACTTTTTAAAATAGTTATTATTTTCGATATAAATCGTTATCACTTTCGCTATAAAATGTTACTCCCTCCGTCTCATGTATTTTACCCACTTTTCATTTTGGGTGTCCCACGTATTTTTACCCATTTCATTTTTGGCATACATAATATTTTATTACATACTTTTTACAATCCCAATAACTTTAATTACTTTTTTACATTTTATTCATCATTCCCAATAACTTTATTCATTTTTCTTTTTAAATTACTAATTTATCCCTACTTTCTTTTACATTATATATTAAAAAAATAAAACGTCTTAATCTTCGTGCCCGTACAAATGGGTAAAAATACCCGGGACGGAGGGAGTATTACTTTTTATTTATACTATAATTTGTTCATGAAAGAGGATTATCACTTTACATAAATTTATTATCACTTTCCTTCATAAAAGTTATCACTTTCTTGTCGTCTCACTTAAGCTCTTGCGTGAGACGGTCTCACACAAGTCTTTGCCTATTTTCAATTAATTTATTTTTCGCTTTTAATAAAATTATTTATTATTATTAATTAATTATTCAATAATATTATTATTATTAATATTTTTTTTAGATAATTCGATTATTTTATTATTATCACTTTATTTTATTCAGGGATCACTTTATACTTAAAATATTATCACTTTTTATTTATTATATAAATAGTTCATAAATAATTTAACTAAACGGTCATCACTTTTTGTTTGTCATGTATCACTTTAAAAAATATATTATCACTTTTTATTATTCCAATGAATGTACTTCGTAAAATAATATATTTACGAATATCACTTTTCTTAGATTAGAAATTACTTTTTATTAAAAGTATTATCACGTTTTATCAATTTTATAAATTATTTATAAAATACACTTTGATAATTAGTTATCACTTTTTATTAAAAGTGTTATCACTTTTCGCTTAAATTATAAATTGTTCATGTAATATTTCACAGCACTGTTATCACTTTTCATCAAATGAGTATCACATTTTATAAATTTATAATATTTAAATAAAAATAAATTAAATAAATAACAAATTTAAATTAAAAATTTTAATAATAAAAATATAATTTAAAAGATAACATTATATATATAAAAGACCTAATTTATTTACTGTAATAATAAAATTTTCAATTTTCTAATTTGACTACAACCAAACATGGCCTTTAAAAAAATAGTTGATGGGTTAATGAATGATCCGTCTCACATAAAAAGATCTGTGAGACGGTCTCACCCAAGTCTTTGCCTTCTTGAATTTGCTACCTTAACAAAGCTTGTCCGTTTCCCCAGACCGTGTGAAAATTAAAAAAAATTGAACGAAATCTTATAATTATGATACTAAATTTATATAAATTTCTTTTTATGACAGAATTTAAAATCCCAAATAGTTATTTGACAAAACAAAATTTTAACACTAATTTCAGCTATTGACTATAAGCCTTTGAGTACTGTTAATAAAGCTTTTTTCACTACCAAATGCGAAAAATTAATGTGAAAATCATTTCAGAATACATATATTTCATGATATAAATAAGAAGTAATCCTACCTTTTAATTTAAAAATGAATAATTAGAAAAAATATGAATAACTAGAAAAGTGCTAACTGTTAAAAAAATTTGTAGAATATATAAAGAGGTAATAAAATTGTGTTTTTAGAATAATACACATTAAAATAATAAATAAATTGTAATTGATATATACGATAAATTGAAATAGTAATAAACTAGAATCGGTCAAACTAATATAAGTTTTACGATGATTAAATTTGATTTTACATGAAACAAAAACCTCATTGACTTAATCAAAATTTAAATAATGGGAATAGGCATTTATACCCTGTACGGAAGATCACCAAGCAAAAATGCCCACTTCCTCTTTAAAAAAACCAATCTGCTCACTTTTATTTAATTTGTTATTAATATCCTTTAACCTACAATTTTTATTTAAAATAAAACATTTAATTTATGGTCTTTAAGGTGAAAATCCTCACAAATTCTTGAAGGAGTTCTCGGTTGTATGCATGAGCATGAAACCAAATGGAGTGACGGAGGAACAAGTCAAGCTTAGGGCATTCCCCTTTGCAGTGAAAGATATGGTGAATGATTGGTTGTATTATCTCCCATCTGGATTGATAAATACGTGCCGAAATGAAGAAACTTTTCTTCCGAACTTATTTTTCGGCCACTAGAGTTGTTGTTTTGCGTAAGGAGATATCTGGAGCTCGTCAGATGCAAGGGGAGAGTTTACATGAATATTGGGAGAGGTTTAAACGCCTTACATCAGCATGCCCCAAACATCAAATAAGCGACCAGCTGCTATTGCAGTACTTCTATGAAGGGTTGTCGATCATGGATCGAAACATGCTTAATGCAGCTAGCGGAGGAGCCTTTATGATGAAAACACCTACTGCTACTAGAGACTTGATTGCTAGCATGGCTGCCAACACCCAACAGTTTGGCACACGTGATCCATCGGTTAGAGAAGTGAAGGAGGTCCATGACTCTAAGTTAGAGGAAATTTTGAACAAGTTGATAATAGCTGTGGAGAATCTTGTTAAAGGAAAAGGGATAAACCCTCCATCTTGTCAATATTGTTTAACTAATGATAATTCTACTCTTGATTGCAGGGTTACACCTAGTGAGGAACAAGTAAACGCCATGGGGCGACCTTATGATCCCTTCTCTCAAACCTACAATCAGGGTTGGAGAGATCATCCCAATCTGAGGTATGGTAGTGGGCAAGGAGAACATAGGGGTAACAGCAGTTTCAAGAGCAGAGAGTGGTAAATAGGCAACAAGATCACCATCAGGATGGTGGAAATCGCCAATAAGGTGGGGCAAGTTCCGGAGCTTCATTTGAGAAAATGATGAAAGAGATGGCTGCCAACAATCTGAAATTCCAAGTGTCTACTCAGACATCCACCCAAAACTTAGAAAATCAGATGAGTCAATTGGCTACAACTGTAGACCAGATGCAGGCTCAAAACAGTGGAAAGTTGCCTTCACAAATGGAGGTTAATCCTAAGAATATGAGTGCCATTACACTACGGAGTGGGAAACAGTTGGAGGAGATTATACCGCCCAAAAATCCTGACCAAGACGTGGAAAAAGATGATGTAAAACCTGCTGGAATAGTGGAGGATCAGACCGATCAGTTTGGGGCAGAAAAATCTGATGTTCAGAAATGTAACACTGACACTGAACCCTTCAGTGTCAGAAGGTCCAAAAAAAATCAAGTTAAAATTTCTGACCCTATTCCTTTTAATATTAACCATTTGCCTTTTCCAAGTAGGTTCAGGAATTCGGACACCATTGAAAAGGATAAACAATTACTTGAAGTGTTTCGGAAAGTGCAGATCAATATACCTCTCATTTAGGCGATTAAGCAGATTCCGAGATACGCCAAATTCTTGAAGGAGTTGTGCGCCAATAAAAAGAAGTTGAAAGGAGATGAAAAAGTGGTGATAGGAGAAAACGTTTCGGCTGTCTTCCAGCAAACGTTACCTCAAAAGCGCAAGGATCCAGGCATGCTTGTGGTTCCTTGTAAGATTGAGAATTTCAAAGTGGAAAGAGCAATGTTGGATCTTGGAGCATTCATTAATGTGATGCCTCCATCAATATTTGAAATGTTGGATGTGGGAGAGTTGAAAAAGACTGGAGTTGTCATCCACCTTGCTGATCGAAGCCATGCATATCCGGATGGACTCATTGAGGATGTTCTTGTTCAGGTAGACAAACTCGTATTCCCTGCTGATTTTTATGTATTAGAAATGAATGAACGCCTATCGAATTCCACTCCAATTTTGTTGGGGAGACCATTCCTCAACACTTCACGCACTAAGATAGATGTGAGTGAAGGTACCCTCACGATAGAATTTGATGGGCAGATCATTAAATTCAACATATATGATGATATGAAATACCCTGATAATGCTAACCTACTTTCTGTTGTGAGTACTATAAGCCTATTGTCCAGGAACACTTCGAACTCACTAGTAGGGATGCATTAGATACTGTCATTGAACATGGAATCATGAAGGAGGATGCTGAAAATTGGGATAATGAGGAGTTGAATCACTATGTCAATGCTTTGCACAGTTCTTTTCAGAGAACGAGCACCTTAGATGTAGCCTCTGTTAAATTTCCTGTGGAGTCTCCTAAAGACATTAATTCAGTTTTTGCTTTGAGTGTTGTTGAGCCTTTGGTGCAGGATTATTTTGAACTAACTTGCAGGGATAACTTCGACACCATCATTGCAAATGGAAGCATGATAGAGCATGAGAAAAATTTGAGAAAAGAAAAGCTTGGTGAAGTGCCAAAGTTTGAGTTGAAAATGTTCCCCGAACATTTGAAGTCCTCGTTGTTGGGGCCAAACCATGAACTCAAGGAATATCATAAGGGGTTTCTCACTGTTGAGGTTGATCGAATGAAGTTGAAAGAAGTTATTCATACTTGAAAGATACACCTTACCTAAGTCGAGCCAATCACTATAAAAAAGGCGCTAATTGGAAGGCAACCTAATTTTCTTGTTTTATTTTTATTTTCAATAAATTGTCTAATTATTCACTTTTAATTTTCTGTTGTGATTAGCAGTTATGATACAAATTGCAAGGGTTGATTGTAGTCAAAGCTCTACCCAAAACTGAATCAGATGTACTCTACCCAATTACATATTTGGTCTTTCTTATATTGTGTGTTGCTTAGGGGCAAGCAAATGTTTAGGTGTGGGGAGGGATTTTATATGATAATTGGGGTAGAAAAGTGATGTAAATTTACTCAATTTCTTGTCCCATGTCTTACTCTTGTTGTCCTCTGAATTTTATGTGATGTGGAGTTGGATAATTGAAGATTAAAATCTGTTGAGGTGATGAGGGTGATGCATGATTGAGGGAGTGGCAGTGATATTTAGGAGCTGATGAAATTTGATAATATTTGCAAAATTTTTGTGATTGTAGTGGCTGATTTTTTTTCGAATTTCATGGCAAATATACCTAATTTTGGTGAGCTTTTGAGCCTTAATGAGCTATCATCTATGAACTCCATTGAATTTCTTTCTTGAGTGCATTGAAATTGAATTTCTCATTCTAGAACTTGCTCTTTTGAATGCATTTCAAGATCATGTGACTGGTTGTGTGTGATAAAATGATAAGGGCACTTAAGTTTAACCCTCTTGGCTTATATTGTCCCACCTGATTATGAAAAACTTTAGGGAAGCTACGTTGAGCCTAAGTCTTTTCTTTGAATTATGAGCACATAAATAAACCCTGAATTCTTATTTCTTTCTTTAACTCTTCCATTTGAACCCTTCATTACTTTATAATGTGTGAGTTTTGTGGAAATACTTTGTGGTTGGATTGATGATGAAGGGGGATTTGATAAAATTGGAGAAGGAGAAATGAAATAAAAGAAAGGAAAGAAAAGGGAGGAAGGATGAAAAAAAAAAGAAAAGAAAAAAAATTCTTGAAAAAAAGGAAGAAAAAAAAAAGAAAGGGAAAGAGGAGTTGCTGAAATTGTCTGGAAAATAATGATTAATCTAAGAGTTACACCTACTGTTCAAAATCTTGAAAAGGAGCAGGTGTGGGGAGAATATTAGTGCGAGAAAAATGTTTTTGTGGAAAGGAGAATGTGTGGATAGTGAACGTTTTGATTTATAGAAGATCACACGTTGTAAGGTGGTGCGTTTAGCCATTCTCATCTCTCTTTTTACCTTACCCTGACCTAAGCTCCATTACAACCCTAGCAAAGACCCTTTGATTATTGCACATGATACATCTAAAATTGTTGGAGATTTGATTTGAGAGCAAGCTTATGGTAATGACTATTCTTTTCAATTTTTGAGTGAACTTGCTACCTAAATCATATATTTGAGTGTATTGAGTGAATCTTTGTGAGGCCATGGAATTTTGAAATTTTTGATGCCATGAAAGTTCCAAACTTTGAGTGAAGAGTCATGTTTCATATTAGTTCCGAATGCTCATTGATTACTTTTCTCTTGAAGTGTGTAATTTTCACTTGCCTTGATAGATGGAGTTCTTTGGTTTTCTCTTATCATCTTTGATTTTCCATTTGCTTGGGGACAAGCAAAGTTTAGGTGTGAAGAGATTTGATAAGTCATATTTTAGCACAATTATTTGGTTGAAATTCATGTTTATTTGATTGACTTGTGTGCTAATTTTGGTGCTAAATTGACTTATCTTGTCTTTGGCTAATTAGAGCTTTAATATTATAATTTGATGTGGAAACAGACTGTTGTTGTGAAGAAAATTCGTAAATAAGGAAAGTGCAGCTGGAGATATTCTCACATATTTTCTCACGTTCCAGCGATTAAATCACTCCAAGATCAGGCCCATATCCTGTGGAAGAAAAGATATAAAAAGAAGAGATCTTTAGATATTTTTGGAAAAAATAAATTAGGAAAGAGATCAAGCAAAAGAAAGAGTGGATATTATTTATTTTTGGGGCTGCTACACAAGGTAAAAACGTGAATTGAAGAGGCAGAATAGGAGCAGATTGGTTTTCTCTCAAAGGCAGATTAACATGAAATTCAAGATCACCATCAGACATCATCCTGGTTTTATTATTATATTTTAACTTTGTTTTTGCTATGAACATGTGGGGCTAATCCCCTTTTCTAGTTTAGGATTGCTAGAACCTCCCGTTGAATGTTAGTTAATTATTAAGGATTTTTATATCGAATCTTTAGTTTGAATTTATTCTATTACATGCTTTGATGTTCTTTATAGCGCTTTGATAATTAATTTAACCTGATCAATTAGATTAATTGTTTTAATGCTTAATGCTATTCCATGATCTACAATCCGTAATTGTTGTAGGAATTAGATTAAGTAGCAAATAGAGATTATTCCCTCTAGATGTAGTAGGATCTAGGTTGTATGATACTTAGCCAAATTTCTTAGCCTAGTAATCCTATGTTTAGATTTTTAATGCATTTATGAGTTGAATCTATAGGGTCACTCATAGATAGTTCAACTTAGTGGTCGTACCCTAATTGATAAACTTAAGAACATTTGGGTTAATTGGTCTACCGTCAATCTAGGGATTTGAGTTTGCGCATAAGGCTAGATGTTTAATTCTTGTAGTTAATTAATTTAGTAAACGGGAGGGGATCGTCATCCTAAACTAGGTTTTTCATCACTTGGTTAATCAAATAATTAATTTTAGTCTTCGTACTTCGCCGCATAAAAAAAGTTTAATTAATTTATTATTTGTGTCACTTTCAATTCGCAACAAACAAAACCCTCCTTATTTATTTTAATCGTTTTGAACACTTAGACTTAATTAAAATTCATTATACTCTCTTGGGTTCGACCCGTACTTGCCATTACACTAAGTATTTTAGTAAGTCGAAAATAAATTATATTTTGGTAGGCCGGCGACAGCCTATCAATCATCATCAAGAGAAGAAGATACAATTACTGAATATTTTCCATTGTCAACTAGATAGTCATACTTTAAGTGCTCTGGTAGCGGTTTCAATCTTTCTTCTCTTCTTGAGGTGCACTGTCTCTATCCAAAGTCAAGTACTTCCTAGTCCACTTCACCTCTTTAATCTCTGTCCTTTTCGACTCATACCTATCATCACCCAAAGAAAGTAAAGTTTCAAGAAAATTGATACATACCTCGTTGGAGAGTTCATCTAGCTTCGTGGTGGGAAAAGTAAGAGACTTCGCTAAGCATGTCTCAAGAGGATCCTTTGAAAGGATCAAGGACATATCTTCCTTCACGATCTCCTCTACCACGTCTATACTGTGATATTGTGTCTCCATCGGCATCTTCATTGTTTTGTCAAGGTTGAATAAGATCTCTTCTTTATCCAACCTCAACCTTAGCTCCCCCTTTTGCACATCAATTATAGCGCCCACAGTCGCAAGGAAGGGTCTCCCTAAGATTAGAGGGATATAATCCTTCTCATCTTCCATATCAAGCACAAGAATGTCCACATGAAAAACAAGCTTCTCTACTTTGACAAGGACGTCTTCAATCATATCCTTTGGAAAGGTCATAGACCTATCCGCCAATTGTAGAGCCACCGATGTGGGAGTTAACTCTCCCAAATCAAGTCTTTTAAAAATGGACAAAGGCATCAAATTAATGCTTGCCCCAAGATCACACAAGGCTCATAGTGCCGGTCCTTTTCCAATTTCACACAAGATAGTGAAGCTTTCTGGATCTTTCAACTGTGCTGGCAGCTTCCTTTATATAATCAAGCTGATATTCTCCGACAGATTCACTATTTCCATTCTGTTTAAGCTTCTCTCTTTTAAAAGTATATCCATCAGAAAACGGGCATAATACGGCATCTCCAAGATCGCTTCAGAGAAAGGAATGTTCATACTTATTTTGTTTATGATATCTGAAAACCTCTTGAACTTCTCTTCCAATCTCTTTTTTATAAGCTTGAAAGGAAACGATGGTGGTATCTTTGTTTTTGGAATACCCCACTCATCACGTTCAACCTTCTCCACTTTATCCTTTTCGGCTCTTAATCTCTTGGCTCTTTTCCACTTCTTATCTACTGTAACCTCAGTGCTATGCTTATGAGATGGTACCATGATATTCTGCTCAACGGGTGTAGCATTTAGGATCGAATCGGGCTCTGCACGAAACTGCTCGACCTCTATTCGACCTAACTAGTTTGGTCGAATAGATTGGGATTGGTCGAGCAATCTCTCTGATCACGAGCTCTGTTCCTTCAAGTGTTGCTCGACCACCATTCAACCAAGATGCGAACGGAACTGTCTTGGTCGAACAAATTTGTTTATCGAGAAATCCCATTCTCTAGGTGTTGTTCGACCTCCGTTCGACCAAGATGGTCTAATTGAATGGGATGGCATTGGTCGAACGACGACTCTGAAAATAGAGTGTCGTAATTCTATTTCTCTGGAGTCTGCTCGACCTCTATTCGACCTCTGTTCGACTAGCAGGTCTGGTCGAACAACTAAAGTTTGGTCGAGCAACTCCCCTGCTTCCTTCGGTTTTGCTCGCCGGCATCATCAGACCTTCATACTGCGTTTCTGACCTTAATGTGATGGCATGGCAAGACTTTGGATTCTCAATACTTTAAGATAACTTCCCCTTCTCAATAGTTTGAGCCAATTTATTTACGTTTCTGGTCATTTCCCTCATCAACAACGTAAGATCTTTCACTTTTTAGATAAATCCTCATGATTAGCATCAATCTTCTTCTCTAACTTGGCCTCAAGACGATCCACTCTTGCATCATTCCTTGCCATGTACCTGTTCACTGTATTCTCGAAATCTGGTGTCCCTTCTTCCACTTTAGCACCTGGATCAACACCAATAGGAGGTTGCAATGTATTGTTGGGATTACTCCCCAAAAACTCCAGCCTTCTCGGTTTTTGATAATTACCTGGCAGACCACGATTATTGTAGTTCTCCTGATAATTCTGGTTTTCTTGATTTTGGAACCTCATTCCTTGGATACTTTGACTCATGGCGTAGTTAGCCTCTTCGATCTCCTCTTGGCTAGCTCCTTCATAGCCACCATCATGCTGCATCATTGGTACTCTCTGAGTTATATCCGTAATTTGCTTTTACTGAGATTCAAGTAATTTGTTGATATAAGCCAAGCTAGAGACAATCTCATCATCTCTTCCCGACTTCACCATAGTGTGCTCAACCTGTGCCACTTTATGAAAGATATAAGTGCCTCTCACTCTATCAGTCGGCCAATCTCTTGAATTTATCAAAATATCCCCGAAAAGCTTCTTGGCCTTAATGGGTTACTTCGTAAGTAATGCTCCATTGGATGAAGCATCAAGTAACACACGAGAATCCCAATTCAACCCATTGTAGAATATACTGATATATTAAGCTTTAGATAACCCATGCTATGGACACTTACGAAGCTTGTCCTTGAATCTGTCCCAAGCTTCAAGAAATTTCTCATTACTATGGATAGCAAATTGATTGATTTCTTGCTTCATCTTGAACACCTTTGAAGGTGACATGTATCGCTCTAAGAATTTCACTTTCAACTTCTCCCAGGTATCACATTTAGCAGCAACAAGATTATTTTACCAATCTCTCACTTTTTCATTCAGCGAGAACTTAAACAATATGATCTTCCTCGCATCCTCATGAACTCCTGCATCTTTTTGTGTACTTACATACCCAATGAACTTATTTAGATGTTGTTGAGGATCTTCAAATGTTCCCCTAGAGAAGGAACTCCTTTCAATCATGGTGATAAGAGCAGGGTGTAGATCAAAATCAGCTCTGGCCCATCTTGCTCCTAACAGCCCACCATTGCCTCCTCCGTTGTTCTTAAAGACTTCACGAATGGCAAGTGTATTATGATTTGATGCCATGTCGACTGCTTTTGCTTCCAAGTTAACTTTGGTTGCAGCTTCAATTGTTTGTGAATTCAGCACGTCAACTTCAACTCCTAAATTAAGAGCCTCAGTTTGGTCTACGTTCATATTCTTGTTCTTCTTCTTCTTTTTCTTCCTCGACGATGCTCCAATCTCTGGATCGTAAGGCTCTAATTTACCTGTCTTCGATCTATTGAGCATACACCTAAAAAAATAAGTGTTAAAAGTTAAAGTCAAGAATAATATAATCTCAATTAAACTAGAAATAATAAACTAATAATTAATGTTGTCTCGGCAATGGTGCCAAGAACTTGATGAGCATTTTCTCGATAGGCGACCAAGTGATTATCGAACCCAAGGGACGGATTATTATCAATTCAATTATATTCTAATTAACTAAGACTATGTTGACAAATTGATTTGGAATAGTTACGAAACTAAATAACATATAATTTAAATAGCAAATTAAATAAACAAGCAATGGAGAAAATACGATTGTGATCAAGTAAGAAATTAGGTAGTTATTCGGTCATCCAGTTTTACTTATTAATTTCCTTTTCATATATCATTGTCCGACTCTGCCTTGTGTCTTATGGACGCATCACTAAACCATGCTAGTTTACTCTATAGACACAAGCAAACAAGCGTATGACACGTGTGAATATCCTTGGAGCAAGAAATATAATTCACCCCCATTTCTAGGTACTTAGTACTCTAACCCAATATGATCTCCCTTTATAAGTACTATGAAGTTATACTCTTTATCCTACTTATTAACCCCGAATAATACTCAATTAACAAGTATTCATATAAGATAGTTCTAATAAGACTTCAGAATCCCTTCACTTAGTATTATAACATGTAATCCTACTCAGCAGTGGACGCACTCAATCAATAACCAAGATATGTATTCAGACTCTACATAACAGTTAATGATGCACAAAATGACTGTGAGTATGAATTTAAAAAGTATAATCTTATATAAAATAAACTACAAGTAGTGTTATACGGAGTTTACACTTGGATATTCAATTAACTCATAAAACTTTCATAACCCTAGAACTAGGAGTGGCTCTAGCCCATGATTGATCTAGGAACAATCATGATTAATTGGTATGATCTAACTTGACTCGCCAGACAAACCTCTCTTCACGACTCCTTGAGATGATGGTAGGGTTTTGGTGGTGGATGGATGATGAATCCCCTTCGTCTCCTGTGAAAGCTCTTTTTTATACTTGTAAACTCTCCTTACGGGCCTTGGATGAACTTTTTCTTGAGACACACGTCAAATTTAGTAAAAGAAAATCAAAATTACCATAAATAGAATCAGTGAGAATCCGTTCGACCATGCCGTGACTGGTCGAGCAAGGCCTCCTGATCGAGCAATGGTCGAGCAAGCCTTCTGTAAGTTTTTGCACATTTTGTTCGACTTCACTTATATGCTCGACCAAGATGATGCTGGTCGAGCAACATCTCTTGGTCGAGCAAGCTCTCTGGACGAATCTGCATATTTTGCTTGACTTGACCACATTGTTCGACTAAAGTGATGATGGTCGAATAAGGTCCTGAGGTTGAACGGTCTTCGAAAATCACCTCAAAATTTGTATCTTCCAATTCCAAGCTCTTTTGATCCGTTTTCCTGTACAAATATGCCCAAAAAGCCCTAGTATCTTCTGATTCGCGAGTTTTCCACAAACATACCAATTCGTCTCAATAAAAGACTCAATCGTACTCAATTTTCACACAAATTAGAGCCCAAAATACATGAATTTACACTCTCATCACATGAGTACTTCAATCAGGTTTTATTTGGCCTTCTTTATTTAAGTGTTGTAGATTCTATGTAGAGAATTGTGATAGATGCCAGTGGATGGGGGGAACGTCTAAAAGGAATGAAATGTCTTTGAAGAATGTGTATGAGGTGGAGCTCTTTGATGTGTGGGGCATAGATTTTATGGGTCCATTTCCTTCGTCAAATGGATTCTTATATATCTTGCTGTTGACTATGTCTCAAAGTGGGTGGAAGCAATTCTAACCAAGTTGAGTGATGCAAGAATGGTCATTGCGTTCTTGAGGAAGCACTTATTTTCACATTTTGGAGTGCAGAGAGTTTTCATTAGTGATGGGAAAACTCATTTTCTCAATAAGCTAATGGAGAATCTTCTCAAGTCTTATGGAGTGAAATATAGAGTATCCATACCTTACCATCCACAGACGAATAGACAAGCTGAAGTGTCCAATCGTCAAATCAAACAGATTCTGGAGAAAACTGTGAGTACTGTTGGAAGGATTTGGGTAGTAAGCTGGATGATGCATTATGGGCATTTAGAACAGCCTACAAGACTGTTTTGGGGATGTCACCGTTCCAATTGGTGTATGGAAAATCTTGCCATCTTCCGGTGGAAATTCAGCACAAATCTTTTTGGGCGGTGAAGAAGATTAACCTTGATCTTGAAGCAGCGGGTAGTAGTCACCTTTTACAATTGAATGAGCATGAAGAGTTTAAAGAAAAGGCGTAGGAAAATTCATGCATTTATTCGGAAAGGACCAAGAGATGGTATGATGCAAAGCTTCGATGTAAAAACTTTCAAGTGGGAGATTTTGTTCTCTTATTTAACTCTCGTTTGAGGCTTTTTGCAGGTAAGTTGAAATTAAAGTGGATGGGTCCTTATGAGGTGAGTCGAGTCTATGAAAGTGGAATAGTCGAACTTAAGAAGAATGATGGAGCTCTCTTAACGGTGAATAGGCATTGCTTGAAGCATTATCATCATCATGGTGAAGTGGAAGTTCTATTTGTTGATTTATTGACTTGATTTACATTGCTTCATCGGGCTCAATGACACTAAAAAGAGAGCGTTGAGTGGGAGACAATCGACCATTTTATTGCTTTTTTTGTTTTGTTTGTTATGTCTTGTGCTAGGTGAATTATACTCAAGGTGTGTGCTTACATTTAAGGTAATAACATCCTTTTAAACTTAAATTCAACTAATGTTTTCATTTAAGTTTGGGAGGATGTGATGTTCTTCCCTTATTCCATCCGCACCCAGGTATGTTTACTAGCATTGTTTTAGTGCCTGTGTGCTTGGAAGTCGATTTTTTTTAGAATTTTTGAATTTATTTCGATCTTTTGAATTTTTTTGCGACTATCCAGGTGTCTTGTGTGTTTTTGTTCATTTTTAATTATCCTTTGGTGCTCTGTCGTCGATCTTTGTCTCTTCGATATTTTTTGTTCCTTGATTTTCTAATGTCTCTGATATTTTTTTTATCTCTTATGAATCATGTGATGATGAATTTTCTATTTGAGCTTTATTGATTGAGAAGGGTATTGCAATGAAGAGAAGTGAGTTTTATCTGAGGTCTATGCCTGACCGAGTTGGATAACTCGAGGAACTTGCAATATGTGAAGGAGATTAAAATCAGGTTACTTCGTCCTTATTCTAATTTTTTCTGTGAGTTTCAAATTCTTGTGAGTAAGGAGCATGAGCTTTAAATTCTATGACCTGAATTTCATGGGGATCTATGAGCTTTTATGATACCTTTGATAAGATGTTGATTATGATTGATAAGGGAAACATGCTTTATTTTTTTTAGTGCATGAAGTTCTTAATATGCTTGTTATGATGTATGCGTAGCCATGAAGAGTGCTCGTTCATTCTATGAAAAAGCCAAGTAAGATTTGAGCCTTTAAATCATGTTACATGATGCATGATATTTTTTTATTCTTGAGCGTATCGTTCTTGTGCGTGTATTCTAGAACTTGTCTTGAGTCTCCTTGAATATTCGAGAATAGTCTAGTGAATTATGAAAATAATATTAGGCCATCTTTGATGTATAGCCCATCTTTTCCATAAACTTTACCTGAATTCATTAAATCCTTAGTCAATCCTTTGAGCCTTCAAAAATCCATTCTTCGAATAGCCCGTTGAGCTTAATCAGTATTTGATTTTTTCTTGTATTACTTGGATCAATTGAGTAATTTTGAAGTGATTAGAAGAAGAATGTGGATTTGTTAGAGTTGAAAAGGATGATGAAAGAAAGAGAAAAAAAAGAATATAAAAATCCTATTGAGTCGAAATAAAAATGGAAAAAGAAGGAGTTGAAAAGGAAAAAAATTAAAAGGAGAGAAAGAAAAAATATTAGTAGGGTAGTGCACAAATATAGTACCCCTGATGCTGAAAGAAAAGAAGAAAAATACTCTTTTATTATTGATTTGTGGTTGAAGAAAGAAAAATAATTTGGAGATGTGGAGGAATTGTACTGTAATGAAAGTGATGAGGAAGAATAAAAGATCAAGATGGACTGCAACTTGATTGATCCGAGTTTTGAATCACTTATCCATAAATTTCCTACCTTATCCAAAGAGCCTACATTACAACCAAATAAAAAATTCTTTTTGATTCATGATTTGCTGGCTACAAGTAATAGGAGAGTTGAGACAATAGGCAGAATTATTGTTACGTATGCACTTGAATTGAATTTGAGAGCACACATATATATAACTCTAAAGGTGTACACTTTATACACCATGAGCGTGAGAGTTACACTACATATATCCTGTGAGCATAGGGGAATTGGGCACTTGAATTGGTGAAATTATCTTAACTTGCATGTTCTTAATGAATTTATGCTTTTGAATTTGAAGTTATGTGAATCGAGTTAAGATTGATTACGTCTTTGAGGCTTAATTGATGTTTGGTCCTTCCCTTGAAGATGACTTTTCATCTCATTATTCTCTTGGTTTGTCGTTTTGTTGTTCGAGGACGAACAACACCTTAAGTTTGGGGGGTTTGATGAGAGTGAAAATTCATGTGCTTTTGGGTATGATTTGATACCTCTTTGATTGTATAGTTGTTATTATTTGCACACATATTTATACTTTGAATTATTATAGACTAAAAGGTGCATGAGAGGTATTTTATTGTGTTTTGGTAGGAAAAGAGATAAAAAACGTAAAGTTGGAATGAAGAGTGAACTTGTGCTACTTGCAAGCAAACATACATACACTTTCTATTATTTTTCTATTTTTGTGTAGAAGTCCAAATCTATCGTGTAAGACATGGTAGGAAAGCCAAGGAAGAGAGGAACGCATGGCCACAAGAATCACCTTAATCGGAATTCGAATGAAGAAGTTATGGCCAAAATGGGGAAGTTGCGCAGCAAGGACGAAATTTTCAAAAACTCACGAAATTTTGGGTTTATGCATGCAAAGCTTGAGCCCACGCATGCAAAGTATCAATTGCCACGTGGGTGCTAGAGTGGATGCATAAGTGGGTAGAATATGAGTTTGTGAAATTAAGTTATTGATGTGGTAGGGCCCATGACTTATACTTTATTGCCAAAATACGTGCTTTGATATCAATTGGCAACATATTCATAGTGGGATATAGGTGTTTAAATTAGCTCACCAAGTAACCAAGACAAGTAAACAAGTAAATAAATAAAAGAAATCCTCTTATCAAACCTAATCAAATTCAAACTCGTTACGACCAAAAGTTTAACATTTTCTCGGCAATGGCGTCATGTTCTTAGTCGCATTTCTAGTAAAATATTTAAGAGTAAGAGACTCTATCATTGTTGTACACGTGTGACCAAGCAATAAAATTTATAAGTATGTCATCCCAAGGGAAAGTAAACTTATGGTTATATCCGGATTTATCATTGATTTATGCTTTGTAAGAGTGACAAGATTGAAGGTTTTGTATTTAGACTACTTATTATTCTAATCAATTAACTAAGAATTCAACTAACAACTAAATGTATCAAATATCGAACAAGTGATAAAATGAATTGAATGTAGATAGAATTCACTTAAGAAGAGAGCAAGGCTAATCATACTCATGGTTAAGAATCTAGCTAGATATGCATAACTCTAGATATTGAACTTCATTAATTGTGGACTAAAAGCAATCACGTTTTTACCCCTAATCCTTATGGCCAAGGTAATTAGGTTCTCGACTCTTTTACAAGTTTAAATCTCTTAGGATTGTTCTTAATCTCAATTCCCTTAAGGTACTATGTTCATAAGTTTGGTTTTTTTCACTCAATTTCTTAAGTGTCCCCATATGAATGTTCTAAGCATAAGAAGTGTATGACTTACCTTCCCTCACACTAACATGCATGCTCATCTTAATATATGATTCAATTAAACACCTAATCATAGCATTGGAATGAACATCCTAATACTAGGAATAGAGAATTTAATCACATAAGTATTGAAATGAAACATGATTCATTAATCATAAAAGGAAGTCTAAAATTAACTCAATTCAATATCTCAAATCTTACATATCTAACATTCTTCTCAACCAATCATATGATTAGCCCTACTAGAGGACTAGCCAATACACATTGTGTTTAGATCAATACATTCAAAGGCTTGCTCCATTTGAGCCAAAATAAGAAGAAAATCAACAATTGAAAAGTAGATCGACTTTCCTTTTATGGAGATGACCTTTCTTCTCTTCAAAATGCTAACTTCTTCAATCATTGATGTTTTCCTCTTCTCAAGTGGTGGAAGGATGGATTTATAGATGAATTGTTGAAGATCAAGTGAAATGGATGGATCAAATGTATAGAGATGAATCAAATGGATCTAGTGTGTGAAAATGTAGTGTAGAGTATGTGTAACTGCTCTAATTCTGATCTCCTTTTTAAATTTCGCACAAGTCAGCCTTTTATATCACTTAGGGACCTTCTAGAAGCTTCCGGAACATTCTAAAATTTACATTGTCTTTTGCATCTACACGGGCCGTGTAGCAGTGCACGGCTCGTGTAGTGCACACCTAGTTCAGCGTGTTCTGTGTGTTCCCAGACATGGCTTGTGCGGCAGTGCACGGCCTCTCCCATGGGCGTGTAGCGATTTGTGACGACCGTGCATGGCTTTCTCAAATAGGCCCGTGTTCCGCACACGGGGTGTGCGTGAGAATACGGTCTTCTCCTGGGCAAACTCGGCATTCTGATGCTCAAACACGGCCACCTCGGACAGGTCCGTGTTCCGCACAAGGGGCGTGTCCAAGTGTGCCCTGTTCTTCCTCCTTCGTTTTGCTCCCGACTCCAATTTTCTCCATTTCTTAACCTGTTTTGCACATATTTAAGCTCATTTACACATTTCTATCAATCCATACTATATTTCTCATAATTACATAAACTCCACCAAAAGTCACACAAATACGAATAAAAATATCCGAAAATCCACAAACAAAGACACTAAAATCTAGGTGAAAATGACAACGATCAACCCCCCCAAACTTAAAGTGTTGTTCGTCCTCGAACAGCGAAAAATGATAAAAAAAAGAGGAGGAATTTTCACCTAAAAAACACATAATGAACATAAACCACAACACATCATAAGTAATAAGGACTACAAAATCACATTAAGTATTCCTACATCATCAAACTTATAACATGAAAGATTAACAAGTTCAATCTTAAGATGACAAAAAAAAAATAATCAAATCCCTTTCAATCCAAGACTCTCATAGGATATCAAATTCATCAACACTCTATGGAGTAGGGTTTTGAACAACACTCATCAACCGGTTAGAACTGACTCACCATAGGCTTGCTCATGGATTATGTTCATAAGCCACCCTAGTTTCGATAAGTGATCAAATAGGTCTTTATCTTAGAATGTAATGTCTAGGCTCTTTGGTAGGATAGGAAACTTTAGGTAATAGTGACTATTCAAGTGTAGATAATCGAAGAGATGATTCTTTTCTCCAACTTCCTCACTTTCAAGCTTCCTCCCTTTGTCAATTGTTCAAAAGCACTAAATATCAACATACCATGGATTCATTGAGTTTCTTTTGAATGGCATACTTCTTTTCTTTGACTTTTGTATTCTTTGAGCATATTTTATGATTTTTCTCCTTTTTCACTTTTTGTTGAAGTAGCACTTGCTTTTAACTTGAGCTCTTTCATCCTTTTTCTTGATTTAACCTTTCTTCCATTTACTTGCACATTTTTCTGCATCTTCCCTTGTAAACCATCATCATCCTTAATTACCCACATATAGGTTACAAATATAAGGCTCAAGTCGATTTTCAAGGCTTGTATTGTGCTTAAATCACAAAGAAAAGGCTTATAGGCTCAAATTGGCTAAATAGGGATAATGTTTAGGTAAGGAATTTTATGGCTATGACTTCATTTAACAAGGATGGCCTAAGATCATATCACAAATTTCAACCATTTGGGCTTCGTTCCTACAGTCTGTGAGCAAGTCCTAGTTTGTCTAAGTACAACCGGTCCTCTCATCAATAATTAACCATGGAGCCACGGTTGAGACTCAACTCTCACAAGCTTTTGCTTGGATCAAAAGAAACATAATTACCCTCCATATTTCTCAAAATTGAACAAATTATATAATCCATGTCACAATTTTAACTAGTAGAAAATATTAATATGCTTATCATCACCTATAACAAACAATGCATCATAGGTCACATTCAAAAACATTCAACACCTTCCTAAAACATACCACCAACCATCGCTATAAGAATAAAAATAAAACAAACATAACACAATAACAAAGACTGACCAAACAAGAACATAACAAAAACACATAACATGCATGAACAAAATCATCCATCTCAAGATATCAAATCACATCAATTCATATCCATAACAAGTAAGATCAAATTCCCATCACATCCAAATTATGAAAATCAAACTAAAATACCAAAAATAACGAAAAGTAAATCGCATAAAACTAAAAATGAAATCTCAAAGTAAAACCTCCCAAAAACAAACAATTTAACTACAATCCAATCCAAATCTAACAAATCAAATCAAGTTTAAAATTCTTCAAATGAATTACTAGAAGTGATAAGCACTAAATAGTCCCCCTCATGGCTCCGAAGGTGGAAGTGGATGATAGGCATTCCATGGAGTGTACGCACAAGGAGACGCTGGGAATTAGAAATTGAACATCATCATTATCATCTTCTCCATGTTGGAGTGTACCCGAGACTGCTCCTCGTAGTATTCCCTACGATGTTGTCAAGCTCTCAGTTCTTGAATATGTATTCCATGCTCCTGCTGGACCTCTCAGATCTTCCTCATTTGTGCTCCACATGAAGTACCTAGAAAGGGAGTAAGAATTATTCTTCTGCATCTGAGGGTTTGAACCAGATTTATGTGTTAAGTTTACTTTAAAAGAGGGATTTAACATAGTTATGTGATTGCTTCCATAAAATATGCAGGAATTCTAATCAATTGTCTAGTGATTTAATTTGACCAACTTAAACTGGACTTCTTAGAGCTATCTTGTCTTATCTCTTGGAACACTTGTGATTGTTTGTGGTTTTTATTTTTTATTTATTTTATTTAGTATTTATTTTTTAGCATAATTAATTTAATAATTTCCAAACTTAGAAAAGGTTACTTTGTCTTAATTATTAGTAGTGCAAATTATATTTATGTGGTAATCTGTTTAGCTCTAATCCCTTGGGTTCGATAATTTAATTTGGCCACATGCTAAAATTGCAATTGATTCCCTACACTTGGGGATATACTTTTAGTGTATGCAAATCGGCAATCATGTTCTTTGGTTGTTTGTCTACTTGTGTTGACCTTGCTAATCTTTGTTAATATTTAATAAGCGTATTTACACACGTCAATTAAAATCGGCAAGTGTAAGGATGTCAATTGTAGCGGCAAGCAACCAAACTAAATTATCGACCCCAATGGGACAGTTAATTATTTATTTATTTATTCTAAATTACTAACTAACAAGAATTAAGTAACCAATTTTCAGAGTTTTTGAATTAATTATCTAAAGTATTTAAATATTAAATAACTTAAAAATTAAAAGCAAGAAAAATAAAGTCAAGTTTAAATCAAGAGATAAGGAACAGTTTTAAGGTATCATGTATAGATCAATTAATTTAGGTTCCTAGACTTACAATTGTTTATTCATGCAGCATCAATGAAAATACACCACTTAATCCTGTTAACCCATCAGATATGATCCGATTTTAAGCTAACAATATATTCTAATTTATTTCCTAAGGTACGTGAATATTACCAAGCCTCTATCCTAGATACTAATCAAAGCAAACAACAATACTTCCGGATGGTAAGTTCGACTAACAAGATATTTTTGAAATTACTACAAGGTTTTATTCACTTCCTACTTGAATATCTAATTGCATTGTTCCACTAAACAAGTCAAGTATCTGATTTACCAGTTTATGAAATTAAAGTGTTTATAGCGGAACTACCTTAACTCCTAACAAATAGACAATATCAATCATGAACCCACACAAACTAACATAATAAATCACAAGCATTGTAGCGAATGTCATGAAATTATTATGAAGACGTTACGAAGTAGAAAAGCAACTGAATAAATTAAATAAATTCAGAATATCAACTGCATAAAATTCCAATTTTGGTTTGGGTTCCCAAATGAATTAAATCTAACCATCAAGCCCTAGAACTGTATAAGAAATTAGCCCATGATGTTACAATCAACACTCATGACTATGCATTTCATATCACAAATCAAGATAAAAGAAAGGGAAAGATGAGAAACACGAAACCCTAGCGTAAGCGTAGTTCGGCGTTCCTTCTCCGTCTCTCCAATCGTCCGATCTCCCTCAATTAGCACTTGGATACCCCTTCAGGATGGATGGATTAATGTAAACTGATGTGAATCTGATGTGTTCTGTTCTTGGGCATGAATTCACGATGTGAATGAATGAGTTCTCCCTTGTGTGTGTTGTGATTCCTCTTTTTATGTCTTGGGCTGTTTTCAGGGTTTTTCGCGTTGAAATTACACCAAAACACGTTCTGGAAGTAAAAAACACAGTTTTGGATCTAATAGGCTGCGATTGGACCAAAAAAGGCGCCGCTCGGCACTTAACTCATGCTGAGCTCTATATGGACAAGCCGAGTTGGTGCCGTGCCGCATACGGATGACAAGCTGATGTCCCGTAGGCTCCGTAGGACTCTAGCTTGGCCAAAAACTCACACAAGCTGGGTACAGCTCGAGACGAGCTGTAGACTTTATTACGCGATCTCACCGTTTTGAGCATAACTTCCTCATATAAAATCTGATTTTGAGTGTTTTTTGTGTCAAAATGATCCTATCTTTTGTGGCTTTCCAACCATTTATTACATGATCAATTTGAATTTCTACACGAACACAGAAAAAATATTCAATATGGACGTGTGTTTTTCAGCATTCCTTCACACTTTCACTCTTCATTCCAACTTTGAACTTTTGATCATTTTTTACCCTTCAAAACATAACAAAACACTTTAGTAGCATCTTAATTATGCAAGATATGAAAATCACGCCATTATACACAAAATCATGGCCACATTTTATCAAAAACAGTGTAATGTGAGACGTAAAATATGTGAAATTTCATTCTCAACAAGCCCCCAAACTTACCTGTTGCTCGTCCCGAGACAACGAGGTAGAACACCAACATGATATTGAGAGGAAATTTCACTGCCTAATACAAATTAGATAACTCAACATTTCAAAAATCATACTTTGGATACTAAGACAACCATCCATCTAAGAACATACATTTTAAATCAACTACTTCACCTTTTTGGAATGCTCATCCACCCATTCTCACGGGGAGTATTTACGCTCATCGTTCAAGTGTGAGATATACACTTTAGGGTAAGGTATTTACACTCTAAAAATCAATTCAAACACACGCGTAACCATAAGCTTGGCAATCATCTAAACTCTTGACTAAAGGTATAAATTCGACAATAGGATCACCGATGAGCGTTTTCTTTGCACGTAAACTTAATCCACAAGTATTAAGGATATCAATTGCAGCTTAAGCAAACGACTAAGTTAAATATTGAACCCAAAGGACAACGTAACTACAAGAAATCTTGCAAATGGCGACGACAAAATTCATCATGAAAATGTCATTTTTCGTCATAAAAAATATTTCATGACAAATTTTAGCGTCATAAAGATCGTCACTGTATGTGCGTCGTATTAGGTAAATGTAACGCTATTTGAATTCGTCGCCAAATATTATCTTTTGATGACAAAATTTTTCATTGTCGTCCTATAACATTGTCTATAGTGACACATAATTCGTCATATTTGTCATCAAACTTTCGTCGTTAAATGTAGTATTTCGTGACTAAATATTAAATTTTATGCAACAATAAAATTTTATTGTCACAAAAACGTTATGTTTTGGTGACGTTTTCTCATGTATTATCAATCTTGTCTATTATTCATGACGTTTTTATTGTTAATATTATTATACAATTATTTTGTTACTTTTTGAGCATATCGTTACAAAAAGTTAAACAATAATAACAAGAAAATGTCATTATATTTCTATCTATAGTGACACCATAATTCGTCACTAAAAGATTCATTTAATGACAAAATATTATTATCACTAATAGACATAAAGATGGTGACATCATAATTCGTCACTAAAAATTAAAATTTAATGACAAAATATTAATATCACTAATAGATATAAAAATGATGACACCATAATTCGTTACTAAAAAGTAAATTTATGACAAAATGTTATTATCACTAAAATATAAAAATGACAACACTTTTTTGTCACAATTATAAAATATAAATCTAATATATAATGACAAAAGATTGTCTAATTACTAAATAATTTTTAGTGAGAATATATTTAATTTCAAAACATAAATATTCTTGATGACATGAAAAAAATATATTTCTAAAATAGTAAATTATACTCAAAAGGTAACTAAATAAAGTACTACATGAAAACACAGGAGTGCAAGACCAAATCTAGCTACTAGGTGTTAGTGTAAAATTCTTTTCAAGGCTAGCAGCTAACAACTAACGCTATAGTAGGCCACAAATTTACAATCAGAAAGACAACAAAAAACAGTTGCTTCCAAATTTGAGGCAGAAAACCGGAACCACCAACTCCTATCAAACGTATGCTTCCTAGCAGCAAATAGAGAACATGAGAGATGCAGTAGCCTAGATGCATGAAGAACTTGGCAGCAGTGATACCCAGCAGAAATCAGCAACAAAAACGAGCAACAGAAAACCAGCAGATAACAAGCTACCTTCTACAACGACCAAAAGCTAAATACAACAGCGGAAAACCAGAATGCTACCAGCATGAATATAAGGCAACCGAGCAGCAGAAAAACAAGCTTCCTAGGAAAACAGGAAAAAAAAAGAGGAAAGTCCAACAGCAATGATATTCAGCAGCAGTAGAAATATCAAGTAGGCTGGATAGGTACACTCAGAAAGCACCGCAAACAAGCTAACTATAACTTCATATCAGCTGCATACAGCCTTAGAAACAGCATGTACACAAAAAGAACAAAAGACAGAACCAACCAGCTACCGAATATAAATTCAGTATCACGAATCTGCTATGGTAGAGTAAGCCATCGAGCATATCTCATCAAAAAACTGAAAATTCTAGCAGCAGAACAGCATACCAATATAAATACAGCAAGATAAACATAACGACAATTACCCACAAAAGCAGGTTTAGATCCACAAATACCATGAGCTTAGCAACGAACTACTAACTAGGGAAATACTATCATAAAAAAATCTGGAAGGAAGGATATATTTCCTTCTGCTTGACGAAACTAGTAGCAGCAAATAAATCATACAGTAGCAGATCCCAGCAATGAGAAAGAACACTAGTAGAAGATCTCAGTAAAGACAAATAACACTAGTAGCAGATCCGAGCAAAGAAATAATTATCTTTATTAAAATTTTTTTTTTCAATTTTTTAAACATTAAATTATACATAATTTAGTTATTACTCATGCAATTTCACACATTATTTTCAATCTCTAAATTACAAATAAAAAATACAATTCATTACAGGGTAGAAAAATGCACGCATCTAAATTTCAGGATTATTGCGCACAGAATTGAGAAAAACAACCATGTCAATAAGTGACAAAAAGATGCAAGTAAAAAATAATTTTAAATCAAAATACTAATCAAGATTATACATATAAGAAATAAAGAAATGAGCATTAGGTTCAACCTCTATGGTTCTTTGATGCTCTCATTAGATGGCAAGTGACTTGTAGGAGCTCCATCTCCAGTTAATGTGGTAGCTTATATGAAATCTCCAAGCTGATCAAATATTTCACATTAGAAAACTAGAGCTTATATATTATGAACAAGAATGGTTAAAATTCTTACTACTATAGTATGACCAATAGAACGCATGACATTTAACAGCATGGTTTACCACTTGCATTCAGAAAATAAATTGTTTAAAAGAACATTAATCTCCCTTTAGAATAACAATTAACAATCATGTATTTCTAAACTTTTATATCAATATACTCACAAGCAACAAAAAATATAAGGTATGAAATAATTTGAACAACAAATCATACCTTTATATTTTTAGACACATCAGTTTCATCATTCTCATTTATAGACGAGTTAAAACTCTCCCAGAAAAATAAAAATAATAAAGAAATCCATGCCACTAGTTTGACCTAAAGGCAAAGGAAATAAAATTCATGATCAACATATTTCTTTAGAAGAGGGAAATCAATATTTATCAATTAACCAAGTACCAGCTCAACTTGCCACTAATCTAGCGACCTCAGTGGTTTTATGAAGTACAAACAACTACTATATTTTTCGGAGTTATTCCAGTTAAAAGAAGAATAGCAACTTGGTGTGTTTCACACTCTTGAAGCACTTGGAATAAATAACAAACAATGGCAATGGAGCTGTATATAAAAATCTCCAGACCACTAATTGGCAGTACACCAAATAGAACCAAAATTAAGAAGCATGTGTTGAATGGATGCAATACTTTTTGAACCATGCCACTAATTCACATACGTGCAATTGAGAACTTGGAGCTAAACTCAAACATTCTACAACAAGGCTTAGAAACAAAACACAAGATGAAAATGTTATCATTCTATATGTTTCACCTCTAGTTATTTTCCTCAGCCTGAAAGAAATAACATGTGTGTATCGTGGATGTTTAATCAACACACTGATTACTATATAGTATATACACGTGACTAAGAAGGTGCTTGGTAAGTGGTAATAAAAATAGTTAATGGAATGGGGAAAAAATGCTATAATATGTGATTGGTATGTGTTTTAGGGAATCAAAATCCATTAATCACTCAGTCACTCTCATGATTCATTAACTATATAGTAGTACTTATAATCACAATCAAGCTAATTTCCATTGGCCACTTAATGATATGCATCACCATTACCATTGTCATTTCCCAATTTGAAACAAGCAACCCCTCCAAATAATATTTATTAGTGAATCAAATCATAAAACTTGTTCTTTAACTTAGCACTTGAGAAAAGAGGGCAGAACATTTTTATTTTATTTTATTTTTTTTATGTAAAAAAGCACAAGAACATGAGAAGAGAGATACACATCTAGTTAGGGATATTAAGATAACCAGATTACCCTATCCAATTCTAAACACAAAACCTAACAAAATTCTATAATTAATAAAAACCCAGTGTTTAAAATTATTTCAGAGCAAACCTTATTTAAACATACAATGGGGAACCCAAAAATAAACACGAAATTACAATAAAATAAAAACAAGATAGGCATCTTTAAACTAAATGCTAATGTAGAGAAGAGGTGCCATACTTTGTCGCTACTAACCATCTAGCATACCTTTGTGGTATGATGTTGAGAAGATTTCTCCGTTGCATAAAGCATCTCTGCTTTCGGGTACTGGCATCTGTTATTAACTGCACGAGCGCCTATTCTGGCGAGATGGAATAATACGCGCAGCGGTGAAGAAAATAGGGCGGCGGCACGGGCATGGGTGACTTGAGCAAGGAGTGCTAGAAGAGCGAGGGGCGAGCAAGGGTAGAAATGGTTGCTCTTCAATTGGTAGAGATGGTAAATTAAGATCGAAGGCAAATCAATTCATGTAATTAAAGATTGATATATGGAAAACGTCAAATGTTCAGCGATGATGGGAAGATGGCATAGGGGCAGTAAAGATACTAAAGAAGACAGTGAATGAATACGGAGCAGTGAACTTTTATAGTGAATATATATAAGAGAATTGTGTCCGTTGCCCACTTTGATCACGTGATATGCAAAAATGACTAAAATTTAACAAAAATGCCCACTTTTAAGCTAACTTTATCATATTACCCCTACTGAGTTAGTGTCCGTTAATGTCATCCTATGAAACAAGAAAAAAGTGAGCTTTACTGACCGAGTGATATTTATTTCTAATTAAACAGTAGAGTGCTTGTTTAATTTGAATTTTAATGCTATATGATAAGAGTATAAGGCCGAGTACATGCACAGTTTATAAGTAGAGGCTGAGTGCATGCACATATACAACAGACCACATATATGGGAATATAATCATTAAAATATTAGTGACCGAGTGATCGAGTGGAGTGCTTGTTTAATTTGAATTTTAATGCTATATAATAAGTGTATAAGGCCGAGTACATGCACAGTTTATAAGAAGAGATCGAGTGCATGCACATATATGGGAATATAATCATCAAAATATTAGTGACCGTGTTTAATCAAAGTATTAGACACCGAGTGACCGAGTATTTTTAAGTATAAAGGAGAGACCGAGTGACCGAGTGCATGCACATATACATGGGAAATAAAAATCAAAGTATTAGTGACCGAGTTGTGTCTAATTTGAATTATAATGATAATTGAATATTAATCTAAGTTATTATTTTATTTAATGCAAACCTCAAAACTGATCTAGTGGGTATTTAATTGTTGAGTGATTTATTGAAGACCGAGTGTATCTTTGATATTATATTTTTAAGTATTAATACCGGGGAAAGTCAAACTAAAATGCCTATTATCACAAAATATCAAGCATACAATAATAATTTATAATAAACAGTGCCATGAATTTGAAGATAACCTTTATCAATTTATTCCCGGTTGATTACCATTACGAATCTAGGGGCACATACGACGGGAGTGGCCTACTTCGTCACAAATTAGACATTTCTTAGGCCGTCATTTCCGTCGCTCAATTCCTGAACGCATTCGCGACATTCTTGGACGCCCTGCCTGTGAATGTGGAAGGGGTTTAATGACACGCAAAGTAGCAACCTCGTCTGGCGTGACCCACTTTTCTGGATGGGGAATGGACATGACAACCCCAGACCACATACCGACGATGTTGTCTTGATGATAATAACGCGAAACAAAAGAACTGGTAGGCAAACCCAATTTACTATAATAAAGGAAAAAAAACAAAAACTAAATAGAGGAAATGAAAGTGTAATGTAATCTAATAAGAAAAGGCGGAGTACTCACTCGATGACCTTTAAAACATGCAAACATGGGATTTTCTCAAGCTGAAACTCCCCACAGGAGCATTCTCTTGCTTGAAAGTCGACAACCCAATTATTTTTACCTTTTTAAACCTTAAACATGGTTTCTATTAAGCCTTCCATGTCCAACTTTTTGACTTCACGCATTTTGTCAACTAGATCCTTATGCAGTCTGCTACATAAAACCGAGTTGACCCTACGAGCCTCTGTCTGGTGCTCGTAAAACTATTTCTCGATTGTTGTGCGGGCCACCTCAAGCATCACGCATAGTGGTAATTTTCGTGCCCATAAGAGTGTTGAGTTATAGGATTCAGCTGCATTTGATGTCATGAACTCGAACCTGCTCACCGGATAGTGCACTCTCGTCCACCTATGAAGACCAAGTTCATCGATAACATCCATCAACCTCCCGGAGTTATGATTGCGCAGCTTTTTCATACAACTATTGCATAGTAGCATATAAATGTATTAGGCAGTAGGTAAAATAAACTTGTGGGTGAAAAGGTGTGCGGATGTTATACGTACTCTTGAAATTCGTTCAAACTATATGTGTACATCGCATTGCCAAATTGGTAAAGAACTTGCTGTCCGAAACCCATCATTTTCTTCTTAAGATGAACGTAGCATAAACCATATTGTGCAGTAGGGAACACAGTTTGTACCGCATGAGCAATGCTTTTGTGACCGTCCGATATGATTAGTAGTCTATCTGGTGATCCATATGTTTCTTTCAACCTTTCCATGAACCATGTCCAGGAGTTGTTATTCTCGGTGTCTCCTACTCCGATGGCAAGGGAAAGCACGCTGTGATTCCCATCTTGGGTCACTGCTACAAATACGATACCTCGATATTTTCCCCTCATATGCGTTCCATCCACTACGATGACTGGATGACCATACCTGAGAAATCCATATCGTGATGCTGCTAGGGCATAAAATGTGTACCTAGATACAAATTCCCACTAAGAAGGTCTTTGTATAAATGAGCATATTGAGTTGTATTGGTGAAGGTTGATAAGAATATAAATTTAAATTTTACCTGAATCAGTCTTCAGCAACTGTAGAAATTCTTACCTATGATCCTGGGTTTTCGAGCTCAAGTTGGTAAAGATACGAAGGTAACATGCCGAATGAAGTTTTGTGGTCGCCAAACGTGTGGCCAACTGCACGATGTTTGCCTCTAAGTGCTGTACTGTATCGAATGTCAAAGCCAAACTCGTGCAAGATTTCCTCCATCATCCCTCTTGGCCTTTTTTCAATCATCCCCCCATACTTGCTGGCGAAGTATTTCCCGAGTATTTTTGAAGATACAGCACGTGGGCGTTGAATATCTGGATCTTGGTTTCAGGTGTGCTGGTCCACGAGCTTTTTTACTTGCCAGACTCCTGCAGTGCCACTGGAGCGCTTCATGAATGGACAATTGTGTGTCGATCTTTGGCTGCAGACTATGTTCAACCTTTTCTATCGTATTTTTCAATGCTTGTCTTCACTTGATTTCATAGCTCGTACATCCTGATTGTCATCTATAAATGATCCTTGATCTCATAGAAACCTTTAAGGACTAACTGAACGGTAGTGTCGAATGATGGAACATCCTCAGTGGGCCTGAGTGCCAGGCTAGATGGGAAACCTGTTTTGGATAATCAAAGAGGGATTATATACTATGAAACTGTGTTACAGTCTAGCTCATAATATAAATACTAAAGTAATTTTCTATATAACAAAATTATTAACGGGTATTGACCAAGCATTTGTGGGTTGGGTTATACTAGGATCTACTGGACGGTGAGCGTGTGGTGGAGGCAGATCATTTGTCACAGGTTCAATAAAGCTCAATCCACCCCGTTCTCGGATGTAGTTGCAAAGGTCGTCGAACAGTTCTTCCATATAATCACCATCTTCATCACCTTGCTCTTGTGTCCATGCAGTTACTTCTTCGGAATTGACAGGCTCATCATCAGTGTTTTTATCACTATCCTAACTTGTTTGTGATCCTTCCTCATCTGTGTAGGACCCATCTTCTTGTTGATATTCAGTTTCAAATACTGATTCCGTTCATAAAATTTTCATGGGCGTATATGGTTCATTGAGATCAAATGTATGCGTACCAGAGCTAGCACCTACGAAAGCGCTCCCCTGCGCCGCATCTTGACATAAGGATTTCAGTGTGATGTAAAGTACGTGTGGTCCAGGATGTCCAAAGAATTGATGTACAAGAAAGTCAGTATTAATCTTTTGTCGAACCAAACTATGTCTTTTGTCTTTAAACGAATGAATTACATATTTGCATCGTGTCAGGTCAGCTCTAACAACAGAATCAATCTCGTTGATCAAGACATCATAACACAAACTCAACTCCATAGCATGATGTACCAAAACTCCCCACCATCATATTGTAGACCCTGCCATATTCTCCCCCCTAAAACTTTCGCCACTCTTCCCATCATGAATACACTGGAATATTAAAAATAAGGTCATATTATTATAACAAGTATAATTAAAATGAATTTAAGCAGTATACCAAGGTTTGGAAAGCTTAATTTCGTTGTTGGTCTCTCATAAATTCATTTAATAATAATATTTCATAATATATGTCCTATTAACACTGTGATGAAATGTAAGTCTGAGTACAATCCTAAGGCCGAGTAGGATGAATTCTTATTCCGATTACAAATTAAACACCACTCGGTCACTCGGTCACTACAACTTTGATTTGTACTTCAAATTAAACACAACTCGGTCACTCGATCACTACAACTTTGATTTTTACTTCAAATTAAACACCACTCGGTCACTGCAACTTTGATTTGTACTCCAAATTCTAAGGCCGAATCACAAATGCTAAGGCCGAGCCCAATTAATCTAAAAAAGAAAACTTAGATAACACCGAGTCCAAGTACTCTAAATATTGTTGAATGCCAAGTCCGACTGTGTAGTATATATTTTATCTGATTTTACAATATGTTGTGTAATTAGAGTAAATAATAAAATTTTATACATTTCATCATTAATTAGTAATGTCGACTAGTGAATTTAAATAAAATCATACTTTCACTATTATTTCAAAAATTAACCTCAAAAAGTTTAAAGGATTTCAACAATAATAGTCTGACCCAACACATAACATACCTTACATTTCATTTGAATGGTGGGAAAAAACAACATCATCTTAAACATTTCATTATTTCATGTCCTAGCTTAAATACGAATTCTAACAACATAACAGTACGTGGGTCCCCACAAAACATACCTTGTTAGCCTTCGACAGGGACTAAACGATGCTTTGGTCTCATTGAGTGGAATGTAAAATCCTCTCTACCATAGTCATTTGTGGAGTGAAAATGTGAGGATAATGAAGAGATTCTTACTGTGAGTGGTATGACTCATGCGGACCATGCGAGTGGTGGGATCTGACTGAGTGCTGAGAATGGTGGGAGCTTCCAGGAGCATCTGAATGGTGGGACATGCGAGATCGCTGCGAGTGTTGGGAGCCGTGAGATGACTGCGAATGGTGGGAGGCGCGAGAGCGCTGCGAGGGATGGGAGCCACGAGAGCACTGCGAGTGGTGGGAATGATGACTGCATTCTACTTCCATAGGGGCATTCTGTGATGAGTTGCTTGATAGATTTGGAGTCGGTCGGGGCAGAGAAACTATGGGATTGCCATCATCCAATCCTATGGTCTCCACTTGCACCACATTAACCGATGTACCCGGGGCAAATGGCCCACCAGTGGACCAAAATGACCCACCCACGAAATCAGAATCAACAACACCTGGAACTATCGGTTGGCCTTGCATAGCTGTGTCGTCCAATGCTCTCGGAACATATCCTGATGGCTGGGAGTTCGCATCATACAACACCGGCACTGTACGTACTTCATCAGTTTCCTCGGGTGCAGTTTCTTTCTCTGACTGAACTACGATAGGAATGGTTGATCCCTTTTTCTTGCCCATTTTCCGTAATGTGCGGTCCTCGACCTTTATAAATAACACCCTAAAACCAGCATTCGGGTCCAACTCATGACCTCTCCAGTACCGTGCAGAGTACAGTGGTGGGCAGTAGAACAAGCATATCTTGAATCGATGGATTCTACAAATCGAACAATAAATTAAAGACGATAACTTATTACATTCCGGTAAATTCTGATAAAACTTATAAAAAACCCACACTTACCGATTGAAAAAAGCACTGGTATCAACTCGGACTGGCTTCTCCTTAAACATCCAACGTCGGCAGAGGGGCCTCCTGTTTTCAGCAGGCGGCCCCATTATAAATGGTTCGGCAAATGAGGGGATCCGTTCGTAAGCCCAAACCTATATCATATACAAACATACAAAAAATTAAATATTAAGTGTTGCATGGTTTGTGGAGAAAATTTAACGACAATTCGGTGAGTGCATAAGAGATTTAACATTAGGGCGTACGTACAACCATAAAAGTGATACCTATAGTTATCAGGATTAACGCAAGCAGGTAAAGAAATCAGTACTTTATCCATGTAGTGAATCAGATGTAGATACGTATACCGGCCCCAAGGGAATCCATCCCAAGCATCCGTATCCTCTACTAAGCTCCACATCCAATCCTCTACGTTCACCTTACTTGTATCCTATCCGAGGAGAAAGTAGTAAACCAGAAGAATTTTTGCTACTTTCACTGCATCCTCTCCTTCAAATTTGCCAGACCCAAATAAAGATGTCAACACAGCAACATTTATCTTAGGACTCGCTGGTTCTCCATCATTTACCAACTTTCTCGCATACACACTGTTACCGCTTATTCTAAAGTTTCCATTAGGATCAAAACACCCTCTGTCATCAAATCCCAGACCCACCACTCTAATAAATTCCACCGCTGTAAACTCGAGTAAGATATCAGACACCATAAACCATCGACTGTACTTAGGACCTCCGGTAAACTTAACCTCCTGACTCATCAAGCTATGCAGTCCCATATGTGTCCCGTATCCTCGATCTAAATCCAAAAAATATCCAAAGCATGAATCTCTAAAGGACTGTACTGCCCCAGGCCCGCTGTTATCCAGTACAGTCGAGATCATATCCAGTATGAGTGTCGGTTTGCAGTAATTTCTAATACCACATTTTTTCCCTTGCAAGCTTTCTCGTTTCCACTCCCACTGTTTTAGTCATCAAATCACATAATTTTTATCATATAACTAAAATGTTATGAATTTTATAACACCAAACAAATAACATTTGATAAAAACGACTAAAATGTAATATTGTTACAATCAGCATTTCAAAAAAATATGACAACGCATACATTCTTATGACATTAATATCGTAACCATACACATAGATATGGTTTATAAAATAATTTGGGTGTTGCTTGTATTAGTAGTGTTATCCATTATGATGAATTTGAATATGGTTTATAAAATAATTTGGGTGTTGCTTGTATTAGTAGTGTTATCCATTATTTAATTTTCATTCAATTAAATAAAAAAGGATTAATACAATCTGTTGAACATATTAACTGACCGAGTTCTTGTATTAGTAATGTTAGGTATTATTTAATTAAAGTGTACCCAATTATTATTGATTTTACTCGGTCTCTCATTTTAAAATACAAAATCATTATTTTTTAATACAAATCAACTCGGTCTTTTAGATTTTATTCACTCGGTCTTTAATTTAATGTATTAAATAAAGTTTCTCGCTCGATTTTTAATCAACTAGGTCTCTCCAGTCTTTATTATTGAATTATGCCCGGTCTTTGCCTTCAATTCCACTCGGTCTTTGACTTCAAGACCACAAGGTCTTTGACTTTGCCTGCGGAGGTTTATGAAATAATAAGACTACTCGGTCTTGTAATATCACTCGGTCTTACATGAACTCAGTCCCTAATTTCTCAAAAATTTACCACTCGGTCTTTCTAATTTTTCACAATGCGTGTTCATTTTCAATAGAATATCATTCCAATTTCCGATTAATACAGAGATACAAAATCATTACAACCCTAAACCCTAACACTAAAATCATAAAAAACGCATGCTCACTAATTCACCATTATAATTTTTTTAACGGCAGTACATATTGAAAAGTATGTATTCTACAGCAAAACGAGGCATTATTAGAACGAAAACTCACTGGTCGCTCCATCTTTCTGGGATCTGAATCTGTAACCAATTTGTCGCCGAAAATTTAAAAAAAAATGAAAAAATTAGTATCACTGCAAATTTTGGGGACCGAGTACAGAGAGAGGCAGGAGAGAGAGGGAGTAAAAAAGAATTTAAATGAAAGGTAAATATCCGGAATGGCCGAGTAAGGGAGAGAAAATATCAGGTCAAACTGACTCAAAATCAGTCAACGATAACTCTATCCACTTTTAAGGGGTAGTTTTGTCAAATTGTCTCAAAAATGGGCAACTTTACATTTTTTGAAATAGATTGGGCAATTTTATAAATGGAATTTTTGCAGAGGGTACTGTAGAATGGGTCTCTATATATAATTGTAACCGTAATTGAGAATAAGTAAAATATTTTTCTCATTTATAATGAAAATTTTAAACTTTTTTAATTACCGCCATCACATCTTGAAACGGCTGCAAAAGGTTTTAAATTTTACACTCCTTTTGTGAATAATAACTTAAGATCCGTCAATATATTCATAAAACAAATGAAGAACTCTTAAAATAAATACTTAATAAAATAAATAAATAAAATTTTGTACTATGTCCGTCCTATACTTAACTGCACAGGTACTGAAGATACATAGTTTAACAAAATTTGCTTTTTGATCAGTTTTATTGTTTCTTAAGGATATTATGATTTTTTTAGGTAATAAATAGTAAAGTATAAAGTATATTATGTGCGTTAGGTGAGGATTGATGTTTTTTTAAATTAAGATAAAATTTTGAGGTTATTGATTGATGTGATACTTTTTTTTATAGTGAAGATTAGTACGAGACTAATGAAAAATGAAAAGTGTGAAGATAAGTGTGAGAAATAACAATATTTTATATAAAAATGTACTAATACTTTCACATCTTTATATCATTAATGATTATGCTATGCAAAAAAAATTACTCATTCCATGATTATTACTACCTTCGACTATATAATTAATTTTTATTAAAAAACTAATATTATTAATATAAAAATTTCGCTAACAAACTTTATACTAAGTTTTTATTTATTAGTAAATGTTTTTATTTTTAAATTGAATACAGATGCATGAGATATTTTGCTATTTTGTAGTATATATTTTATTTTTCTTAAATACTCCCTCCATCAGTCGAAAATGTATACATTTTGCTGTGATGCTTCCCTTTTTAGATTTTAAAGTTTACAGTGGGACAGACGAAAATAGAAAGTATGAAATTTAATTTAGAAAATAATATTTAAAAAAAATATTTCTTCCATATTTTGGACCTATGTTTAATTATTATTAAATTATATATTTTTTAAAGTATGATAAATGATGTATTCAAGTATGATTTAGGGTATTATAATATGATAAATAGCTAATTTTAAAATTATAAAATAGTTTCACACAAGACTTGCTCTTAGATGCAATACTCCCGCTGTCCACACGAGAATTAAAAGTATAATATAATAATTGTATTAAAAAAATACTATCTAAAATAAAAAATGACAAGTTATTAAAGACATACTACATCCGTCTCCTTGAAAGATATTCGTTTACTTTTTGCACGTGGATTAAGGAGTATAATATTTTAATGTATAGTAATGTAAGAGAAATAATATTTTAATATGTAGTGGGTAGTTGTATTAGTAATGAGGGTGGGGCCATGTGTAGTGGTTGTGAGTCACATCAATCCAAAAAGAGAAATGAATAATTTGTAATGGGACGGACCAAAATGGAAAAATGGATACCTATCAAGTAGACGGAGTGAGTACCTTTTACACATTTAAAATGGGGTAGATGCAGGATTAGTCCCATTGGAGTAGGTCACTTGCAGAAATGGTCCCGTAGCCTGCGATTTTGGTCCCGTAGAAATTTTCTAAAAGTGTAAATTTGCAAAATTGATCCCAAAATGTGCTAAACTAGTTCCAAGTTAGAATTTATATTATATCTATCTTACGCCAGATTAACTCAACTTTCCGCGCTTCAAAATGGTATCAGAGCCCTAGGTTTATTTATTTATGAATGGAAAATTTATTATAAACTTATATCACTTAACGAGAGGAGAGTTTCAAAGAGATATGGATCCGAACGAAAGTTCGACATCCGAGAGTGATATGACTATCATCCATGTTTAAAGGTGGAGCAATCGGGACTTCTGGCTCGTTGAATATGATAAAACAAGCGGTTCTATACAACAATACTATAATGTGTTGTATAGACAATACGCAGAGAAAGAGTATGAAGACGGCGATCAATTTTGGGAAAACCTCGATCGAAAATGGAAATTGGCGAACCTTGAGGACCTCACTATGCATATTACTTCATTTTGATGCCAATTAGCTTGCTATGATCAATATTTCCTCCGTTTTGATGCATATTTCATTCATTTTGATGCTCATTCGCTTGTTATGATCAACATTTTCTTTGTTTCGATGTATATTTCCTTCATTATGATGCTCATTTGGTTGTTATGTTCAACATTTCCTTCGTTTCGATGCATATTTCCTTTATTTTGATGCTCATTCGCTTGTTATGATCAACATTTCCATTGTTTCGAAGCAAATTTCCTTCTTTTTAATGCGTATTCGCTTGTTATTACCTACATTTACTTCGTTTCGATGCATATTTCCTTTATTTTGATGCTCATTCTTTCATTATGATCAACATTTCTTTCGTTTTGATGCATGTTTCCTTCATTTTAATGCTCATTCCCATGTTATGATCAACATTTTCTTTGTTTTGATGCATATTTCCCTCATTTTGATGCGCATTCGCTTGTTATGATTAACATTCCTTCGTTTGGATGCATTTTCCTTCATTTTGATGCTCATTGGCTTGTTATGAGCAATGTTTCCTTCATTTTGATGCATATTTCCTTCATTTTTATGCTCATTCGCTTGTTATGATCAACATTTCCTTCATTTCGATGCATATTTCCTTCTTTTGATGCTCATTCGCTTGTTATGATAAACATTTCCTTTGTTTCGATGCAAATTCCTTCATTTTGATGCTCATTCCCATGTTATGATCAACATTTCCTTCGTTTCGATGCATATTTCCTTCTTTTGATGCTCATTCTCTTGTTATGATCAACATTTCCTTCGTTTCGATGCATATTACTTCATTTTGATGCCAATTAGCTTGCTATGATCAATATTTCCTCCGTTTTGATGCATATTTCATTCATTTTGATGCTCATTCGCTTGTTATGATCAACATTTTCTTTGTTTCGATGTATATTTCCTTCATTATGATGCTCATTTGGTTGTTATGTTCAACATTTCCTTCGTTTCGATGCATATTTCCTTTATTTTGATGCTCATTCGCTTGTTATGATCAACATTTCCATTGTTTCGAAGCAAATTTCCTTCTTTTTAATGCCTATTCGCTTGTTATTACCTACATTTACTTCGTTTCGATGCATATTTCCCTTATTTTGATGCTCATTCTTTCATTATGATCAACATTTCTTTCGTTTTGATGCATGTTTCCTTCATTTTAATGCTCATTCCCATGTTATGATCAACATTTCCTTTGTTTTGATGCATATTTCCCTCATTTTGATGCTCATTCGCTTGTTATGATTAACATTCCTTCGTTTCGATGCATATTCCTTCATTTTGATGCTCATTGGTTTGTTATGAGCAATATTTCCTTTGTTTCGATGCATATTGCTTCATTTTGAGGCTCATTGGCTTGTTATGAGCAATGTTTCCTTCGTTTTGATGCATATTTACTTCATTTTTATGCTCATTCGCTTGTTATGATCAACATTTCCTTCGTTTCGATGCATATTTCCTTCTTTTGATGCTCATTCGCTTGTTATGATCAACATTTCCTTCGTTTCGATGCATATTCCTTCATTTTGATGTTCATTCCCATGTTATGATCAACATTTCCTTCGTTTCGATGCATATTCCTTCATTTTAATTCTAACTAGCTTGCTATGATCAACATTACCTCCGTTTCTATGCATATCTCATTTTGATGCTCATTCGCTTGTTATGATCAACATTTCCTTAGTTTCGATGCATGTTTCCTTCATTTTGATGCTCATTCTCTAATTATGATCAACATTTCCTTTGTTTCGATGCATATTTCCTTCATTTTGATTCTCATTTACTTGTTATGATCACCATTTCCTTTGTTTCGATGCATATTTCCTTCATTTTGATGCTCATTCTTTCATTACGATCAATATTTCTTTCGTTTTGATGCATATTCCTTCATTTAAATGCTCATTCACTTGTTATGATCGATATTTCCTTCGTTTCGATACATATTTCCTTCATTTTGATGCTCATTCGCTTATTATGACCAACATTTCCTTCGTTTCGATGCATGTTTCCTTCATTTTAATGCTCATTCTCTCATTACGATCAATATTTCCTTCGTTTCGAAGCATATTTCCTTCTTTTTAATGCTCATTCGCTTGTTATGATCAATGTTTCCTTCGTTTCAATGCGTATTCCTTCATTTTGATGCTCATTCACCTTTTATGATCAAATTTCCTTCGTTTCGATGCATATTTCCTTCGTTTTGATGCCCATTCGCTTGTTATGATCAACATTTCCTTCGTTTCGATGTATATTCCTTCATTTTGATGCAAACTAGCTTGTTATGATCAAAATTACCTTTGTTTCGATGCATATTTACTTCATTTTGATGATCATTCAATTGTTATGATCAACATTTCCTTCGTTTCAATGCATATTTCCTTCATTTTGATGCTCATTCGCTTGTTATGATCAACATTTCCTTCGTTTCGATGCATATTTCCTTCATTTTGATACTCATTCGCTTGTTATGATCACCATTTCCATCGTTTCGAAGTAAATTTCCTTCTTTTTAATGCGTACTCGCTTGTTATTACCTACATTTCCTTCGTTTCGATGCATATTTCCTTCATTTTGATGCTCATTCTGTCATTACGATCAACATTTCTTTCGTTTCGATGCATATCTCCTTCATTTTGATGTTCATTCGATTTTTATGATCGATATTTCCTCCGTTAAAATGTATATTTCCTTCATTTTGATGCTCATTCGCTTGTTATTATCAACATTTCCTTCGTTTCGATGAACATTTCCTTCGTTTAGATGCTCAATCGCTTGTAATGTCAACATTTCCAACATTTCGATGCATATTCCTTCATTTTGATTCTCATTCGCTTCTTATGATCAATATTTCCATCGTTTCGATGCATATTCCTTCAATTTGATGCTCATTCGTATGTTATGATCTATATTTCCTTTATTTCGATGCATATTTCCTTCTTTTTAATGCTCATTCGCTTGTTATGATCAACGTTTTCTTCGTTTTAATGCATATTCCTTCATTTTGATAATCATTCGCTTGTTATGATCAACATTTCCTTCGTTTCGATGCATATTTCCTTCTTTTGATGCTCATTTCCTTGTTATGATCAACATTTCCTTCGTTTCGATGCAAATTCCTTTATTTTGATGCTCATTCCCATGTTATGATCAACATTTCCTTCGTTTCGATGCATATTCCTTCATTTTGATGCTAATTAGCTTGCTATGATCAACATTTCCTCCGTTTCGATGCATATTTCCTTCATTTTGATGCTCATTCGCTTGTTATGATCAACATTTCCTTTGTTTCGATGCATATTTCCCTCATTTTGATGATCATTCTCTAATTATGATCAACATTTCCTTCGATTCGATGCATATTTCCTTCATTTTGATGTTCATTTGCTTGTTATGATCAATATTTCCTTCGTTTCGATGCAAATTTCTTTATTTTGATGCTCATTCGCTTTTTATGATCACCATTTCCATCGTTTCGAAGCAAATTTCCTTCTTTTTAATGCGTATTCGCTTGTTATTACCTACATTTCCTTCGTTTTGATGCATATTTCCTTCTTTTTAATGCTCATTCTTTCATTATGATCATTTATGTCGTTTCGATGCATATCTCCTTCATTTTACTGCTCATTCGCTTGTTATGATCGACATTTCCTCCGTTTCGATGCATATTTCCTTCATTTTGATGCTCATTCGCTTGTTATGATCGACATTTCCTCTGTTTCGATACATATTTCCTTCATTTTGATGCTCATTCGCTCATTACGATCAACATTTCCTTCGTTTCGAAGTATATTTCCTTCTTTTTAATGCTCATTCGCTTGTTATGATCAATGTTTCCTTCGTTACAATGCATATTACTTCATTTTGATGCTAATTCGCTTGTTATGATCAACATTCCTTCGTTTGGATGCATTTTCCTTCATTTTGATGCTCATTGGCTTGTTATGAGCAATGTTTCCTTCATTTTGATGCATATTTCCTTCATTTTTATGCTCATTCGCTTGTTATGATCAACATTTCCTTCATTTCGATGCATATTTCCTTCTTTTGATGCTCATTCGCTTGTTATGATAAACATTTCCTTTGTTTCGATGCAAATTCCTTCATTTTGATGCTCATTCCCATGTTATGATCAACATTTCCTTCGTTTCGATGCATATTTCCTTCTTTTGATGCTCATTCTCTTGTTATGATCAACATTTCCTTCGTTTCGATGCATATTACTTCATTTTGATGCCAATTAGCTTGCTATGATCAATATTTCCTCCGTTTTGATGCATATTTCATTCATTTTGATGCTCATTCGCTTGTTATGATCAACATTTTCTTTGTTTCGATGTATATTTCCTTCATTATGATGCTCATTTGGTTGTTATGTTCAACATTTCCTTCGTTTCGATGCATATTTCCTTTATTTTGATGCTCATTCGCTTGTTATGATCAACATTTCCATTGTTTCGAAGCAAATTTCCTTCTTTTTAATGCCTATTCGCTTGTTATTACCTACATTTACTTCGTTTCGATGCATATTTCCCTTATTTTGATGCTCATTCTTTCATTATGATCAACATTTCTTTCGTTTTGATGCATGTTTCCTTCATTTTAATGCTCATTCCCATGTTATGATCAACATTTCCTTTGTTTTGATGCATATTTCCCTCATTTTGATGCTCATTCGCTTGTTATGATTAACATTCCTTCGTTTCGATGCATATTCCTTCATTTTGATGCTCATTGGTTTGTTATGAGCAATATTTCCTTTGTTTCGATGCATATTGCTTCATTTTGAGGCTCATTGGCTTGTTATGAGCAATGTTTCCTTCGTTTTGATGCATATTTACTTCATTTTTATGCTCATTCGCTTGTTATGATCAACATTTCCTTCGTTTCGATGCATATTTCCTTCTTTTGATGCTCATTCGCTTGTTATGATCAACATTTCCTTCGTTTCGATGCATATTCCTTCATTTTGATGTTCATTCCCATGTTATGATCAACATTTCCTTCGTTTCGATGCATATTCCTTCATTTTAATTCTAACTAGCTTGCTATGATCAACATTACCTCCGTTTCTATGCATATCTCATTTTGATGCTCATTCGCTTGTTATGATCAACATTTCCTTAGTTTCGATGCATGTTTCCTTCATTTTGATGCTCATTCTCTAATTATGATCAACATTTCCTTTGTTTCGATGCATATTTCCTTCATTTTGATTCTCATTTACTTGTTATGATCACCATTTCCTTTGTTTCGATGCATATTTCCTTCATTTTGATGCTCATTCTTTCATTACGATCAATATTTCTTTCGTTTTGATGCATATTCCTTCATTTAAATGCTCATTCACTTGTTATGATCGATATTTCCTTCGTTTCGATACATATTTCCTTCATTTTGATGCTCATTCGCTTATTATGACCAACATTTCCTTCGTTTCGATGCATGTTTCCTTCATTTTAATGCTCATTCTCTCATTACGATCAATATTTCCTTCGTTTCGAAGCATATTTCCTTCTTTTTAATGCTCATTCGCTTGTTATGATCAATGTTTCCTTCGTTTCAATGCGTATTCCTTCATTTTGATGCTCATTCACCTTTTATGATCAAATTTCCTTCGTTTCGATGCATATTTCCTTCGTTTTGATGCCCATTCGCTTGTTATGATCAACATTTCCTTCGTTTCGATGTATATTCCTTCATTTTGATGCAAACTAGCTTGTTATGATCAAAATTACCTTTGTTTCGATGCATATTTACTTCATTTTGATGCTCATTAAATTGTTATGATCAACATTTCCTTCGTTTCAATGCATATTTCCTTCATTTTGATGCTCATTCGCTTGTTATGATCAACATTTCCTTCGTTTCGATGCATATTTCCTTCATTTTGATACTTATTCGCTTGTTATGATCACCATTTCCATCGTTTCGAAGTAAATTTCCTTCTTTTTAATGCGTACTCGCTTGTTATTACCTACATTTCCTTCGTTTCGATGCATATTTCCTTCATTTTGATACTCATTCTGTCATTACAATCAACATTTCTTCCGTTTCGATGCATATCTCCTTCATTTTGATGTTCATTCGATTTTTATGATCGATATTTCCTCCGTTAAGATGTATATTTCCTTCATTTTGATGCTCATTCGCTTGTTATTATCAACATTTCCTTCGTTTCGATGCACATTTCCTTCGTTTAGATGCTCAATCGCTTGTAATGTCAACATTTCCAACATTTCGATGCATATTCCTTCATTTTGATTCTCATTCGCTTCTTATGATCAATATTTCCATCGTTTCGATGCATATTCCTTCAATTTGATGCTCATTCGTATGTTATGATCTATATTTCCTTTGTTTTGATGCATATTTTCTTCTTTTTAATGCTCATTCGCTTGTTATGATCAACGTTTTCTTCGTTTTAATGCATATTCCTTCATTTTGATAATCATTCGCTTGTTATGATCAACATTTCCTTCGTTTCGATGCATATTTCCTTCTTTTGATGCTCATTTCCTTGTTATGATCAACATTTCCTTCGTTTCGATGCAAATTCCTTCATTTTGATGCTCATTCCTATGTTATGATCAACATTTCCTTCGTTTCGATGCATATTCCTTCATTTTGATGCTAATTAGCTTGCTATGATCAACATTTCCTCCGTTTCGATGCATATTTCCTTCATTTTGATGCTCATTCACTTGTTATGATCAACATTTCCTTTGTTTCGATGCATTTTTCCCTTATTTTGATGATCATTCTCTAATTATGATCAACATTTCCTTCGATTTGATGCATATTTCCTTCATTTTGATGTTCATTTGCTTGTTATGATCAATATTTCCTTCGTTTCGATGCAAATTTCTTTATTTTGATGCTCATTCGCTTTTTATGATCACCATTTCCATCGTTTTGAAGCAAATTCCCTTCTTTTTAATGCGTATTCGCTTGTTATTACCTACATTTCCTTCGTTTTGATGCATATTTCCTTCTTTTTAATGCTCATTCTTTCATTATGATCATTTCTTTCGTTTCGATGCATATCTCCTTCATTTTAATGCTCATTCGCTTGTTATGATCGACATTTCCTCCGTTTCGATGCATATTTCCTTCATTTTGATGCTCATTCGCTTGTTATGATCGATATTTCCTCTGTTTCGATACATATTTCCTTCATTTTGATGCTCATTCGCTCATTACGATCAACATTTCCTTCGTCTCGAAGTATATTTCCTTCTTTTTAATGCTCATTCGCTTGTTATGATCAATGTTTCCTTCATTTCAATGCATATTACTTCATTTTGATGCTAATTCGCTTGTTATGATCAACATTCCTTAGTTTGGATGCATATTCCTTCATTTTGATGCTCATTGGCTTGTTATGAGCAATGTTTCCTTAATTTTGATGCATATTTCCTTCATTTTTATGCTCATTCGCTTGTTATGATCAACATTTCCTTCCTTTCGATGCATATTTCCTTCTTTTGAGCTCATTCGCTTGTTATGATAAACATTTCCTTTGTTTCGATGCAAATTCCTTCATTTTGATGCTCATTCCCATGTTATGATCAACATTTCCTTCGTTTCGATGCATATCCCTTCATTTTGATGCTCATTCCCATTTTATGATCAACATTTCCTTCGTTTTGATGCATATTCCTTCATTTTGATGCCAATTAGCTTGCTATGATCAATATTTCCTCCGTTTCGATGCAGATTTACTTCATTTTGATGCTCATTCGCTTGTTATGATCAACATTTTCTTTGTTTCGATGCATGTTTCCTTCATTTTGATGCTCATTCTCTAATTATTATCAACATTTCCTTCTTTTCGATGCATATTTCCTTCATTTTGATGCTCATTTGGTTGTTATGTTCAACATTTCCTTCGTTTCGATGCATATTTCCTTTATTTTGATGCTCATTCGCTTGTTATGATCAACATTTCCATTGTTTAGAAGCAAATTTCCTTCTTTTTAATGCGTATTCGCTTGTTATTACCTACATTTACTTCATTTCGATGCATATTTCCTTTATTTTGATGCTCATTCTTTCGTTACGATCAACATTTCTTTCGTTTTGATGCATGTTTCCTTCATTTTAATGCTCATTCGCTTGTTATGATCAACGTTTCCTTCGTTTCAATGCATATTCCTTCATTTTGATGCTCATTCACTTGTTATGATCAACATTCCTTTGTTTCGATGCATATTTCCCTCATTTTGATTCTCATTCGCTTGTTATGATCAAAAGTTGAGTCATTGTTCGCGCAACGAAATTTCGGAAACCCTAGGGACGAAATTTCGCTCTCAACTTTTCTCTCCCGAAAACTCGCGGCTGGCGGCGCCTCTCGCCCTCAGCCCGTCGCCGTCCATCTTCAACCGCCGCACGTCTTCGCCGCTTCTTCCCTTGTTGCGGCGCTCCTCGCTGTCAACGCCCGACTGATCGCACCGCTCCCCACGGCGGTGTTAGAGGGTTTTTCTCCATTCATGCTATCCGCCTAGACTTTTCTTGATGGGCAAGAAATCTAGAAGCTGGACGCCTACAAGGGCACCGCCGGATTTACATGTGGAGGACGACTCGTTCAAGTCGGTGAAGGACCGGACGAAGGAAATTAAGAGGAAGAAAGCACGGAAGGAAGCTGTCTTGGTGGACAATCCATCGTTGGATGACGGCGCCGCCTTGGCAAGAGCCATCGTGGCTGACCGTACGGAGATGGAAACGGAGGTGGACGTGGATGCCATGGCTCTTGTCGTGGTAGACACGCCGGATCGCACCGCGTCCGATAGCCCCACACGGGGCCTTGTTGATACGGTCATGGAAAGTTCTACCCCCGACGCCCCCATCGTCCGAAACCCTAGCCCTAGGCGAAAGGTGTCGGCGGACGGGAGGCGTAGTACCTCGTCGGGCGCTCGGCGCAGGCTGGAGGTGGATTCGCCCGCGTCGTCCCCTTCTCGGCAGGCAGGCGACACCGTCAGGCCTGGCGCTGGAACTCGGCGGGATGGTGAGACCGCCGACCTTTCTCGGCAGATTGGTGCGAGTTGTGGTAGCGCCGAGGCTTCTCGGCAGGATGGCATGGGCTTCCGGCAGGCACTGGTAGCCACTCGGCAGGAGGAGTCCAGGCGCAACCCTGGCTCCCCGTCTCGGCAGAATGATCCAGGCGTGGGCGGCACCTCTCGGCAGACGCCGGGCGCAAATCCTCGGCAGGCACAGGGCGGCGGCTCTCGGCAGGAGCCGGGCGATGTGAACATGGGCGAAGGTTCCTCGGCAGGGCACGGACAGGCGGGTGGTGCGAATCAGCGCAAGGGACAAGGTGGATCGGGAAAGGGTTCCGCTCCCAAGGAACCGATAGACTATTCCAAGTTTGTCAATAAGAACAACATTGATCCAGATAGAAAACTCGAATACATCGCACCCTGCGATGGAGTGGCCTATCTAGATCCGAAAGATGACTCAGACGCATGGAAGTTCACTCTGGTGGGATACTTTTCGGGGCGCTTTCCAGGGATCCAGGCTCTTCACGCCATATGCAGGTCCTGGGCCGTTAAGTACACACTCATCATGCATCAGTCGGGGTGGATTATTTTCCGTCTCTGCTCGGAGGAGGATGTCAATAAGGTACTTGATAAAGCCCCACACTCTATATGGGAGAGGTACCTCATGCTAGAGAGGCTCCCTCGAGCTTTTCAGTTCGATGATAGGGAAATCTCACATGTTCCAGTATGGGTACGGCTCCCATCCTTCCCTTTGGAATTGTGGACAAAAAATCACACCAGCAAGATTGCTTCTTTGGTCGGTCGACCTATTATGGTAGATGATATCTCGGTTAAGGCAGATCGAGTATCTTATGTCCGAGTGCGTATGGATATAGATGTATCTCTGGAGCTTCCAAAGGAGGTCACCTTCAACTATCGAGGTGCCAACTACTCCCAAACTGTACTGTATGAACGTCTCCCAGCGTATTGTACAAAGTGCAGAAAGTTTGGCCATCTGGTAGGAGATTGTGATGTGGGTGAACAGGTGAATAATGAGGGGATGGAGAAACCTAATCAGACCACACACGGGGCGAACGATGTGGATGAAGAGGGTTTTCAACAGGTTGGTTCGAATAAGAAAAAGAAGGCGAGAAGCAGAAGCAGGAAAAAGAAGGGCACGGCTGCCCCACCTGTAAAGGAATCGAACATTGTGGTTTCATCGGGGAGATATCAAATCCTCGATCCTTTGGATCCTGATGATAACAGAATCAACAGACTGGAAGGAAAACAACCCACTCAAGTTAACACTAGAAAAACTTGGGCATCGGAGACGGAGGATGAGGATGAGGAAGCCATAGGGCGATCGGGACGCTCCCCACTACCCAGTGTACCACCGAGGGCTGATGGGAGGAAGCGCGGCACTAGAATCATTATCCAGGAACCGCCGGATCAGGGCAATGGACCAGGACGAGGTGGGGGCTCTACCCCCAATGTTCGTCAATGAGGTTACTTACGTGGAATGTGCGAGGGCTATCAGCCTCTCGCGCGCAGCGAGCAGCCCGCAGGTTAGTTCGCAAGCATAATGTGTGTCTAGTTGGCTTTCTTGAAACTAGATTATCTGTGAATAATGTGTTCGACATAGTGGGTAGAATTGTTCCAGGATGGAATGTTGTTAATAATTTTGATTTTGTTGATGGGGGGCGGATTGTGGTTGCGTGGGATCCCACCTTGCTTGCTTTTAGTAATGTTGTGCTCCACAAGCAGTGTATTTCTGGTTTGGTTCGCTGTTTGATTACTCAACAGGAGTTCCGCATCAGTGTTGTTTACGCCCATAATGGCGTAGTTGACAGGCGTAGGCTATGGTCACATCTCTCATCGGCTACTCTAGCAGTTAATTCTCCCTGGATCCTCCTGGGCGACTTTAACTGTGTTAGGAGACCAGATGAGCGTTCTGAGATTGTTCCTTCTCATAGGAACTGGAAAAGAGTGGATTTTGAGGAGTTGTGTGTTGAATTGGGTTTGGACGATGCCAAGTCTAAAGGGTGCTTCTTCACCTGGACTAATGGCAGGACATGGAGTCATATTGACAGGGTTCTGGTGAACTCGAACTGGGATGCCAGGTCGGGGGTTGTGGAGGCCGAGTTTCTGCCCATGGGGGCCACCTCGGATCACTGCCCCGCACTAGCAACAGTGCTAAATGCGGAGCAGTCAAAGGGGAAACCGTTCAGATATGTGAACATGTGGAGTAAGAGCAGTAGTTTTAAGGATGTTGTGAGCGAGACATGGGACTCACAAATTTGGGGCACCGCTCAATTCAGTGTATGTCGTCGGCTGAAACTACTCAAACCAAAGTTACGTCTGCTTGGCAAGAGAGATTTCAGCCACATAGCTGAAAGTGCAGAGAGAGCTAGAGTGGAACTTGACAGACTCCAGATGGATAGCCAGGTTGATCCGGGTAATGCTGAGAAATGGGACAAGGTCCGTGAGGCGGCAAAGAAAGTTGATTTTCTTTGTCACGCTGAACACCTTTTCTTCTCTCAGATGACTAGAGGTGAGTATTTGATTAATCAGGATAAACCCACAAAGTTTTTCTACAAGAAGATTAAGTCAAACAGCGTGAGGAACGTCATCTCATCCATACGCACAGAATCCGGGCGCACTTCTTCCCGCGATGAGGTGGTTGATGAATTCCTTACGTATTACAGAGACTTGTTGGGTACTGCAGGCCAATGTGATGAGATTGATGATAGTGTGTTCGAGTGGGGATCCGTGCTGTCTGATCAGCAGGCTCATGAACTTGTTGCACCTATTACAGCCGAGGAGATTAAGGAGGTGGTGTGGAGAATGAACGGAGACAAAGCCCCTGGGCCGGATGGGTACGCGGCCGCCTTCTTTCGTGATGCGTGGGATGTAGTCGGTTCAGACGTTGTGGCCGCTGTCCAGGAGTTCTTTCAATCTGGGCAGCTGCTGCGACAAATGAACGCTACATTTATTACACTCATCCCGAAAGGGAAGCACGATCCCACAGTACGAGACTTCCGTCCGATCTCGTGCTGCAATGTAATTTACAAGATCATCTCTAGGGTTATAGTGGGACGAATGGCGGGGTTTATGGATGATTTGGTGGCTGAAAACCACTTTGGTTTTGTGCAGAACCGTAAGATGAGGGACTGTGTGATGCTTGCTCAGGAAATAGTCAAAAACTATGGTTGGGCAAGAAACCGGATGAGCAGGAGAATGGCTGTGAAGGTGGATATAAAAAAGGCTTATGATTCAGTGGACTAGGGTTTCCTACGTGGAGTTCTGGCAGGGCTGAGATTTCCTCAGCGTATGATAGAATGGATCATGGAGTGCGTCACAACCACTTCATTCTCCATCCTCGTCAACGGTGCTCCGGAGGGTTACTTCGACGGCAAGCGTGGCTTGCGTCAAGGTGATCCTCTGTCCTCCCTGCTCTTTGTGCTCTGCATGGATTACTTTTCCCGTCTATATAGAAGACTCACGACAAAGGATAAATACAAGCATCACTCTCAGTTGTGTGCTAAAGTTGGAGTTACTCACCTAGCATTTGCGGATGACTTGATCATTTTTGCTTATGGCAACCGCTCCTCTGCAGAAGTGGTCGCTAAGGCACTTGATCAGTTCGCCAGAATGTCAGGTCTGGGGGTTAGTCCGGAGAAATCTCATTTGTTTATGGCTGGTGTTCCAGTGGCAGACGAACAGAGAATTCGCGAAGTATTACCTTTTCAGGAGGGCACCTTTCCTGTGCGCTATTTGGGAGTACCGCTGCAGGGGAGTAAACTTCGTGAGTATGCCTTTGAACCTCTTATTACACAGGTGGCGAACCTCATCAGGGGCTGGTCCACGCATTTGTTATCCTACGCAGGCCGACTGGAACTCATCCGGTCAGTCCTGTATGGGGTGATGAACTTCTGGATTGCCATGGTGAAGATTCCCAAGGGAGTGGTGGACAGGGTGGAACGTATGATCCGGAAGTTCCTTTGGGGAATGACGAGGGGTGCAGTCCGTTGGCAGGAGGTCATTCTACCTAAGGAACAGGGCGGCCTGGGACTTAGGGGATTGGACCTCCTGAACGATGTAGCCCTGTGTGGAGTGTTATGGGATGTGCATCAAGAGAAGAAGTCGTTGTGGATTAAGTGGATTAATGCCATTTATCTACAGAACTCTACTTGCTGAGATGTAGAGGTGAACTATAGCGCCTCTATAGTGTGGAAAGACATTCTGCGTGCGAGGGATCGAGTCCGAGCACGGATCGGAGGGGACCTCATCACCTCTCTAGCTTCGTGCTCGGAGATGGGGAAGCTTCGAGTGGGTAAAATGTACTGGCTTGCTGCCACCACGGCACAGGTGCATTTTGTCTATAAGAAGCTATGGAGTCCTTGGGTGCCACAGAAACACTCGTTCAGGATGTGGATCGCCCTAAGGAACAGACTGCTTACACTGGACAGGTGGAGGAACTATGAAGGCCCGGTCGAGTGCGTGTTGTGTGTGGGCGCCGCCGAAATGAGAGACCATCTCTATTTTGGTTGCCCATTCACGAAGCACGTGTGGGACCGGGTTAGAGACGAAGTGAAGTGGAGGAGACAGATTACCACTTTGAGAGCCGGCCTCAAGTGGTTGAGCAGGGACCGGCGTGTGCATGCTCACGAGAGGAGGAGGTGGACGCTCGCCCTTTACGGCAGTGTCTTCCTCATTTGGAAGGCTCGGAACGAAGCGCTCTTCGAGGGTGCCCGACCTTCAGTGGATGTACTGTTTAATTCTATTATTATGCATGTGGTTAGATTTGAGTATCTGTTGACTAGATAGGCGGTTTTTTTATCTTTTGGTTTGCTCCATTTGGAGTTGTAATTAAAAACTGTGACATTGGCCTCGGCCTGCTGCTTTGAATAATTTACATACTATTCAGCGCTTGTTATGATCAATGTTTCCTTCGTTTCGATGCATATTCCTTTATTTTGATGCTCATTGGCTTGTTATGAGCAATGTTTCCTTCGTTTTGATGCATATTTCCTTCATTTTTATGCTCATTTGCTTGCTATGATCAACATTCCTTCGTTTTGATGCATATTTCCTTCTTTTGATGCTCATTCGCATGTTATGATCAACATTTCCTTCGTTTCGATGCATATTCCTTCATTTTGATGCCCGTTCCCATGTTATGATCAACATTTCCTTCGTTTCGATGCATATTCCTTCATTTTAATGCTAATTAGCTTGCTATGGTCAACATTTCCTCCGTTTCGATGCATATTTCCTTATTTTGATGCTTATTCGCTTGTTATGATCAATATTTCCTTAGTTTCGATGCATGTTTCCTTCATTTTGATGCTCATTTACTTGTTATGATCAACATTTCCTTCGTTTCGATGCATATTTTCTTCATTTTGATGCTCATTCTCTTGTTATGATCACCATTTCCATCGTTTCGAAGCAAATTTCCTTCTTTTTAATACGTATTCACTTATTATTACCTACATTTCCTTCATTTCGATGCATATTTCCTTCATTTTGATACTCATTCTTTCATTATGATCAATATTTCTTTCGTTTTGATGCATATCTCCTTCATTTAAATGCTCATTCACTTGTTATGATCGACATTTCCTCCGTTTCGATGCATATTTCCTTCATTTTGACGCTCATTCGCTTGTTATGATCAACATTTTCTTTGTTTCGATGCATGTTTCCTTCATTTTGATGCTCATTCGCTTGTTATGATCAATGTTTCCTTCGTTTCAATGCATATTCCTTCATTTTGATGCGCATTCGCCTTTTATGATCAATATTTCCTTCGTTTCGATGCATATTTCCTTCGTTTTTATGCTCATTCGCTTGTTATGATCAATATTTCCTTCGTTTCGATGTATATTCCTTCATTTTGATGCAAATTAGCTTGTTATGATCAAAATTTCCTTTGTTTCGATGCATATTTACTTCATTTTGATGCTCATTCAATTGTTATGATCAACATTTCCTTCGTTTCAATGCATATTTCCTTCATTTTGATGCTCATTCGCTTGTTATGATCAACATTTCCTTCGTTTCGATGCATATTTCCTTCATTTTGATACTCATTCGCTTGTTATGATCACCATTTCCATTGTTTTGAAGCAAATTTCCTTCTTTTTAATGCGTATTCGCTTGTTATTACCTACATTTCCTTCGTTTCGATGCATATTTCCTTCATTTTGATGCTCATTCTTTCATTACGATCAACATTTCTTTCGTTTCGATGCATATCTCCTTCATTTTGATGTTCATTTGATTGTTATGATCGATATTTCCTCCGTTTCGATGCGTATTTCCTTCATTTTGATGCTCATTCGCTTGTTATTATCAACATTTCCTTCGTTTCGATGCACATTTCCTTCGTTTAGATGCTCAATCGCTTGTAATGTCAACATTTCCAACATTTCGATGCATATTCCTTCATTTTGATACTCATTCGCTTCTTATGATCAACATTTCCATCGTTTCGATGCATATTCCTTCAATTTGATGCTCATTCGCATGTTATGATCTATATTTCCTTTGTTTCGATGTATATTTCCTTCTTTTTAATGCTCATTCGCTTGTTATGATCAACGTTTTCTTCGTTTTAATGCATATTCCTTCATTTTGATAATCATTCGCTTGTTATGATCAACATTTCCTTCGTTTCGATGCATATTTCCTTCTTTTGACGCTCATTTCCTTGTTATGATCAACATTTCCTTTGTTTCGATGTAAATTCCTTCATTTTGATGCTCATTCCCATGTTATGATAACCATTTCCTTCATTTCGATGCATATTCCTTCATTTTGATGCTAATTAGCTTGCTATGATCAACATTTCCTCCGTTTCGATGCATATTTCCTTCATTTTGATGCTCATTCGCTTGTTATGATCAATATTTCATTCGTTTCGATGCAGATTTCTTTATTTTGATGCTCATTCGCTTTTTATGATCACCATTTCCATTGTTTCGAAGCAAATTTCCTTCTTTTTAATGCGTATTCGCTTGTTATTACCTACATTTACTTCGTTTCGATGTATATTTCCTTTATTTTGATGCTCATTCTTTCGTTACGATCTACATTTCTTTCGTTTCGATGCATGTTTCCTTCATTTTAATGCTCATTCGCTTGTTATGATCAACGTTTCCTTCGTTTCAATGCATATTCCTTCATTTTGATGCTCATTCTCTTGTTATGATCAACATTCCTTTGTTTCGATGCATATTTCCCTCATTTTGATGCTCATTCGCTTGTTATGATCAATGTTTCCTTCGTTTCGATGCATATTCCTTTATTTTGATGCTCATTGGCTTGTTATGAGCAATGTTTCCTTCGTTTTGATGCATATTTCCTTCATTTTTATTCTCATTTGCTTTCTATGATCAACATTTCCTTCGTTTCGATGCATATTTCCTTCATTTGATGCTCATTCGCATGTTATGATCAACATTTCCTTCGTTTCGATGCATATTCCTTCATTTTGATGCTCATTCCCATGTTATGATCAACATTTCCTTCGTTTCGATGCATATTCCTTCATTTTAATGCTAATTAGCTTGCTATGGTCAACATTTCCTCCGTTTCGATGCATATTTCCTTATTTTGATGCTTATTCGCTTGTTATGATCAATATTTCCTTAGTTTCGATGCATGTTTCCTTCATTTTGATGCTCATTCTCTAATTATGATCAACATTTCGTTTGTTTCGATGCATATTTCCTTCATTTTGATTCTCATTTACTTGTTATGATCAACATTTCCTTCGTTTCGATGCATATTTCCTTCATTTTGATGCTCATTCTCTTGTTATGATCACCATTTCCATCGTTTCGAAGCAAATTTCCTTCTTTTTAATGCGTATTCGCTTGTTATTACCTACATTTCCTTCGTTTCGATGCATATTTCCTTCATTTTGATGCTCATTCTTTCATTACGACCAATATTTCTTTAGTTTTGATGCATATCTCCTTCATTTAAATGCTCATTCACTTGTTATGATCGATATTTCCTCCGTTTCGATGCATATTTCCTTCATTTTGATGCTCATTCGCTTGTTATGACCAACATTTCCTTCGTTTCGATGCATGTTTCCTTCATTTTGATGCTCATTCTCTCATTACGATCAACATTTCTTTCGTTTCGAAGCATATTTCCTTCTTTTTAATGCTCATTCGCTTGTTATGATCAATGTTTCCTTCGTTTCAATGCATATTCCTTCATTTTGATGCTCATTCGCCTTTTATGATCAACATTTCCTTCGTTTCGATGCATATTTCCTTCGTTTTGATGCTCATACGCTTGTTATGATCAACATTTCCTTCGTTTCGATGTATATTCCTTCATTTTGATGCAAATTAGCTTGTTATGATCAAAATTTCCTTTGTTTCGATGCATATTTACTTCATTTTGATGCTCATTCAATTGTTATGATCAACATTTCCTTCGTTTCAATGCATATTTCCTTCATTTTGATGCTCATTCGCTTGTTATGATCAACATTTCCTTCGTTTCGATGCATATTTCCTTCATTTTGATACTCATTCGCTTGTTATGATCACCATTTCCAACGTTTCGAAGCAAATTTCCTTCTTTTTAATTTGTATTCGCTTGTTATTACCCACATTTCCTTCGTTTCGATGCATATTTCCTTCATTTTGATGCTCATTGTTTCATTACAATCAACATTTCTTTCGTTTCGATGCATATCTCCTTCATTTTGATGTTCATTCGATTGTTATGATTTATATTTCCTCCATTTCGATGCATATTTCCTTCATTTTGATGCTCATTCGCTTGTTATTATCAATATTTCCTTCGTTTCGATGCACATTTCCTTCGTTTAGATGCTCAATCGCTTGTAATGTCAACATTTCCAACATTTCGATGCATATTCCTTCATTTTGATTCTCATTCGCTTCTTATGATCAACATTTCCATCGTTTCGATGCATATTCCTTCAATTTGATGCTCATTCGCATGTTATGATCTATATTTCCTTTGTTTCGATGCATATTTCCTTCTTTTTAATGCTCATTCGCTTGTTATGATCAATGTTTTCTTCGTTTTAATGCATATTCCTTCATTTTGATAATCATTCGCTTGTTATGATCAACATTTCCTTCGTTTCGATGCATATTTCCTTCTTTTGATGCTCATTTCCTTGTTATGATCAACATTTCCTTCGTTTCGATGCAAATTCCTTCATTTTGATGCTCATTCCCATGATATGATCAACATTTCCTTCGTTTCGATGCATATTCCTTCATTTTGATGCTAATTAGCTTGCTATGATCAACATTTCCTCCGTTTCGATGCATATTCCTTCATTTTGATGCTCATTCGCTTGTTATGATCAACATTTCCTTCATTTTATACTCATTCGCTTGTTATGATCACCATTTCCATCGTTTTGAAGCAAATTTCTTTCTTTTTAATGCGTATTCGCTTGTTATTACCTACATTTCCTTCGTTTCGATGCATATTTCCTTCATTTTGATGCTCATTCTTTCATTACGATCAACATTTCTTTCGTTTCGATGCATATCTCCTTCATTTTGATGTTCATTCGATTGTTATGATCGATATTTCCTCCGTTTCGATGTATATTTCCTTCATTTTGATGCTCATTCACTTGTTATTATCAACATTTCCTTCGTTTCGATGCACATTTCCTTCGTTTAGATGCTCAATCGCTTGTAATGTCAACATTTCCTACATTTCGATGCATATTCCTTCATTTTGATACTCATTCGCTTCTTATGATCAACATTTCCATCGTTTCGATACATATTCCTTCAATTTGGTGCTCATTCGCATGTTATGATCTATATTTCCTTTGTTTCGATGTATATTTCCTTCTTTTTAATGCTCATTCGCTTGTTATGATCAACGTTTTCTTCGTTTTAATGCATATTCCTTCATTTTGATAATCATTCGCTTGTTATGATCAACCTTTCCTTCGTTTCGATGCATATTTCCTTCTTTTGATGCTCATTTCCTTGTTATGATCAACATTTCCTTCGTTTCGATGCAAATTCCTTCATTTTGATGCTCATTCCCATGATATGATCAACATTTCCTTCGTTTCGATGCATATTCCTTCATTTTGATGCTAATTAGCTTGCTATGATCAACATTTCCTCCGTTTCGATGCATATTTCCTTCATTTTGATGCTCATTCGCTTGTTATGATCAACATTTCCTTTGTTTCGATGTATATTTCCCTCATTTTGATGATCATTCTCTAATTATGATCAACATTTCCTTCGATTCGATGCATATTTCCTTCATTTTGATGTTCATTTGCTTGTTATGATCAATATTTCCTTCGTTTCGATGCAAATTTCTTTATTTTGATGCTCATTAGCTTTTTATGATCACCATTTCCATTGTTTCGAAGCAAATTTCCTTCTTTTTAATGCGTATTCGCTTGTTATTACCTACATTTCCTTCGTTTTGATGCATATTTCCTTCTTTTTAATGCTCATTCTTTCATTATGATCATTTCTTTCGTTTCGATGCATATCTCCTTCATTTTAATGCTCATTCGCTTGTTATGATCGACATTTCCTCCGTTTCGATGCATATTTTCTTCATTTTGATGCTCATTCGATTGTTATGATCAACATTTCCTCCGTTTCGATACATATTTCCTTCATTTTGATGCTCATTCGCACATTACGATCAATATTTCCTTCGTTTCGAAGTATATTTCCTTCTTTTTAATGCTCATTCGCTTGTTATGATCAACGTTTCCTTCGTCTCAATGCATATTACTTCATTTTTATGCTCATTCGCCTTTTATGATCAACATTTCCTTTGTTTCGATGCATATTTCCTTCATTTTGATGCTAATTCGCTTGTTATGATCAACATTCCTTCGTTTGGATGCATTTCCTTCATTTTGATTCTCATTGGCTTGCTATGAGCAATGTTTCCTTCGTTTTGATGCATATTTCCTTCATTTTTATGCTCATTCGCTTGTTATGATCAACATTTCCTTCGTTTCGATGCATATTTCCTTCTTTTGATGGTCATTTGCTTGTTATGATCAACATTTCCTTCGTTTCGATGCATATTCCTTCATTTTGATGCTAATTAGCTTGCTATGATCAACATTTCCTTCGTTTCTATGCATATTCCTTCATTTTTATGCTCATCCACATGTTATGATCAACATTCTTTGTTTCGATGCATATTTCCTTCATTTTTATTCTAATTGACTTGTTATGATCAACGTTTCCTTCGTTTCGATGCATATTCCTTCATTTTGATGCTCATTGGCTTGTTATGAGCAATGTTTCCTTCGTTTTGATGCATATTTCCTTCATTTTTATGCTCATTCGCTTGTTATGATCAACATTTCCTTCGTTTCGATGCATATTTCCTTCTTTTGATGCTCATTCGCATGTTATGATCAACATTTCCTTTGTTTCTATGCATATCTCATTTTGATGCTCATTCGCTTGTTATGATCAACATTTCCTTTGTTTCGATGCATGTTTCCTTCATTTTGGTGCTCATTCTCTAATTATGTTCAACATTTCCTTCGTTTCGATACATATTTCCTTTATTTTGATGCTCATTCGCTTGTTATGATCAACATTTCCATTGTTTCGAAGCAAATTTCCTTCTTTTTAATGCGTATTCGCTTGTTATTACCTACATTTACTTCGTTTTGATGTATATTTCCTTTATTTTGATGCTCATTCTTTCATTACGATCAACATTTCTTTCGTTTCGATGCATGTTTCCTTCATTTTAATGCTCATTCGCTTGTTATGATCAACGTTTCCTTCGTTTCAATGCATATTCCTTTATTTTGATGCTCATTCGCTTGTTATGATCAACATTCCTTTGTTTCGATGCATATTTCCCTCATTTTGATGCTCATTCGCTTGTTATGATCAATGTTTCCTTCGTTTCGATGCATATTCCTTTATTTTGATGCTCATTGGCTTGTTATGAGCAATGTTTCCTTCGTTTTGATGCATATTTCCTTTATTTTTATGCTCATTCGCTTGCTATGATCAACATTTCCTTCGTTTCGATGCATATTTCCTTCTTTTGATGCTCATTCGCATGTTATGATCAACATTTCCTTCGTTTCGATGCATATTCCTTCATTTTGATGTTCATTCCCATGTTATGATCAACATTTCCTTCGTTTCGATGCATATTCCTTCATTTTAATGCTAATTAGCTTGCTATGGTCAACATTTCCTCCGTTTCGATGCATATTTCCTTATTTTGATGTTCATTCGCTTGTTATGATCAACATTTCCTTAGTTTCGATGCATGTTTCCTTCATTTTGATGCTCATTCTCTAATTATGATCAACATTTCCTTTGTTTCGATGCATATTTCCTTCATTTTGATTCTCATTTACTTGTTATGATCAACATTTCCTTCGTTTCGATGCATATTTCCTTCATTTTGATGCTCATTCTCTTGTTATGATCACCATTTCCATCGTTTCGAAGCAAATTTCCTTCTTTTTAATACGTATTCGCTTATTATTACCTACATTTCCTTCATTTCGATGCATATTTCCTTCATTTTGATGCTCATTCTTTCATTATGATCAATATTTCTTTCGTTTTGATGCATATCTCCTTCATTTAAATGCTCATTCACTTGTTATGATCGACATTTCCTCCGTTTCGATGCATATTTCCTTCATTTTGATGCTCATTCGCTTGTTATGATCAACATTTTCTTTGTTTTGATGCATGTTTCCTTCATTTTGATGCTCATTCTCTCATTACGATCAACATTTCCTTTGTTTCGAAGCATATTTCCTTCTTTTTAATGCTCATTCGCTTGTTATGATCAATGTTTCCTTCGTTTCAATGCATATTCCTTCATTTTGATGCGCATTCGCCTTTTATGATCAACATTTCCTTCGTTTCGATGCATATTTCCTTCTTTTTTATGCTCATTCGCTTGTTATGATCAACATTTCCTTCGTTTCGATGTATATTCCTTCATTTTGATGCAAATTAGCTTGTTATGATCAAAATTTCCTTTGTTTCGATGCATATTTACTTCATTTTGATGCTCATTCAATTGTTATGATCAACATTTCCTTCGTTTCAATGCATATTTCCTTCATTTTGATGCTCATTCGCTTGTTATGATAAACATTTCCTTCGTTTCGATGCATATTTCCTTCATTTTGATACTCATTCGCTTGTTATGATCACCATTTCCATTGTTTTGAAGCAAATTTCCTTCTTTTTAATGCGTATTCGCTTGTTATTACCTACATTTCCTTCGTTTCGATGCATATTTCCTTCATTTTGATGCTCATTCTTTCATTACGATCAACATTTCTTTCGTTTCGATGCATATCTCCTTCATTTTGATGTTCATTCGATTGTTATGATCGATATTTCCTCCGTTTCGATGTATATTTCCTTCATTTTGATGCTCATTCACTTGTTATTATCAACATTTCCTTCGTTTCGATGCACATTTCCTTCGTTTAGATGCTCAATCGCTTGTAATGTCAACATTTCCTACATTTCGATGCATATTCCTTCATTTTGATACTCATTCGCTTCTTATGATCAACATTTCCATCGTTTCGATACATATTCCTTCAATTTGGTGCTCATTCGCATGTTATGATCTATATTTCCTTTGTTTCGATGTATATTTCCTTCTTTTTAATGCTCATTCGCTTGTTATGATCAACGTTTTCTTCGTTTTAATGCATATTCCTTCATTTTGATAATCATTCGCTTGTTATGATCAACCTTTCCTTTGTTTCGATGCATATTTCCTTCTTTTGATGCTCATTTCCTTGTTATGATCAACATTTCCTTCGTTTCGATGCAAATTCCTTCATTTTGATGCTCATTCCCATGATATGATCAACATTTCCTTCGTTTCGATGCATATTCCTTCATTTTGATGCTAATTAGCTTGCTATGATCAACATTTCCTCCGTTTCGATGCATATTTCCTTCATTTTGATGCTCATTCGCTTGTTATGATCAACATTTCCTTCGTTTCGATGCATATTTCCTTCATTTTGATACTCATTCGCTTGTTATGATCACCATTTCCAACGTTTCGAAGCAAATTTCCTTCTTTTTAATTTGTATTCGCTTGTTATTACCCACATTTCCTTCGTTTCGATGCATATTTCCTTCATTTTGATGCTCATTGTTTCATTACAATCAACATTTCTTTCGTTTCGATGCATATCTCCTTCATTTTGATGTTCATTCGATTGTTATGATTTATATTTCCTCCGTTTCGATGCATATTTCCTTCATTTTGATGCTCATTCGCTTGTTATTATCAATATTTCCTTCGTTTCGATGCACATTTCCTTCGTTTAGATGCTCAATTGCTTGTAATGTCAACATTTCCAACATTTCGATGCATATTCCTTCATTTTGATTCTCATTCGCTTCTTATGATCAACATTTCCATCGTTTCGATGCATATTCCTTCAATTTGATGCTCATTCGCATGTTATGATCTATATTTCCTTTGTTTCGATGCATATTTCCTTCTTTTTAATGCTCATTCGCTTGTTATGATCAATGTTTTCTTCGTTTTAATGCATATTCCTTCATTTTGATAATCATTCGCTTGTTATGATCAACATTTCCTTCGTTTCGATGCATATTTCCTTCTTTTGATGCTCATTTCCTTGTTATGATCAACATTTCCTTCGTTTCGATGCAAATTCCTTCATTTTGATGCTCATTCCCATGATATGATCAACATTTCCTTCATTTCGATGCATATTCCTTCATTTTGATGCTAATTAGCTTGCTATGATCAACATTTCCTCCGTTTCGATGCATATTCCTTCATTTTGATGCTCATTCGCTTGTTATGATCAACATTTCCTTCATTTTATACTCATTCGCTTGTTATGATCACCATTTCCATCGTTTTGAAGCAAATTTCTTTCTTTTTAATGCGTATTCGCTTGTTATTACCTACATTTCCTTCGTTTCGATACATATTTCCTTCATTTTGATGCTCATTCTTTCATTACGATCAACATTTCTTTCGTTTCGATGCATATCTCCTTCATTTTGATGTTCATTCGATTGTTATGATCGATATTTCCTCCGTTTCGATGTATATTTCCTTCATTTTGATGCTCATTCACTTGTTATTATCAACATTTCCTTCGTTTCGATGCACATTTCCTTCGTTTAGATGCTCAATCGCTTGTAATGTCAACATTTCCTACATTTCGATGCATATTCCTTCATTTTGATACTCATTCGCTTCTTATGATCAACATTTCCATCGTTTCGATACATATTCCTTCAATTTGGTGCTCATTCGCATGTTATGATCTATATTTCCTTTGTTTCGATGTATATTTCCTTCTTTTTAATGCTCATTCGCTTGTTATGATCAACGTTTTCTTCGTTTTAATGCATATTCCTTCATTTTGATAATCATTCGCTTGTTATGATCAACCTTTCCTTCGTTTCGATGCATATTTCCTTCTTTTGATGCTCATTTCCTTGTTATGATCAACATTTCCTTCGTTTCGATGTAAATTCCTTCATTTTGATGCTCATTCCCATGATATGATCAACATTTCCTTCGTTTCGATGCATATTCCTTCATTTTGATGCTAATTAGCTTGCTATGATCAACATTTCCTCCGTTTCGATGCATATTTCCTTCATTTTGATGCTCATTCGCTTGTTATGATCAACATTTCCTTTGTTTCGATGTATATTTCCCTCATTTTGATGATCATTCTCTAATTATGATCAACATTTCCTTCGATTCGATGCATATTTCCTTCATTTTGATGTTCATTTGCTTGTTATGATCAATATTTCCTTCGTTTCGATGCAAATTTCTTTATTTTGATGCTCATTAGCTTTTTATGATCACCATTTCCATTGTTTCGAAGCAAATTTCCTTCTTTTTAATGCGTATTCGCTTGTTATTACCTACATTTCCTTCGTTTTGATGCATATTTCCTTCTTTTTAATGCTCATTCTTTCATTATGATCATTTCTTTCGTTTCGATGCATATCTCCTTCATTTTAATGCTCATTCGCTTGTTATGATCGACATTTCCTCCGTTTCGATGCATATTTTCTTCATTTTGATGCTCATTCGATTGTTATGATCAACATTTCCTCCGTTTCGATACATATTTCCTTCATTTTGATGCTCATTCGCACATTACGATCAATATTTCCTTCGTTTCGAAGTATATTTCCTTCTTTTTAATGCTCATTCGCTTGTTATGATCAACGTTTCCTTCGTCTCAATGCATATTACTTCATTTTTATGCTCATTCGCCTTTTATGATCAACATTTCCTTTGTTTCGATGCATATTTCCTTCATTTTGATGCTAATTCGCTTGTTATGATCAACATTCCTTCGTTTGGATGCATTTCCTTCATTTTGATTCTCATTGGCTTGCTATGAGCAATGTTTCCTTCGTTTTGATGCATATTTCCTTCATTTTTATGCTCATTCGCTTGTTATGATCAACATTTCCTTCGTTTCGATGCATATTTCCTTCTTTTGATGGTCATTTGCTTGTTATGATCAACATTTCCTTCGTTTCGATGCATATTCCTTCATTTTGATGCTAATTAGCTTGCTATGATCAACATTTCCTTCGTTTCTATGCATATTCCTTCATTTTTATGCTCATCCACATGTTATGATCAACATTCTTTGTTTCGATGCATATTTCCTTCATTTTTATTCTAATTGACTTGTTATGATCAACGTTTCCTTCGTTTCGATGCATATTCCTTCATTTTGATGCTCATTGGCTTGTTATGAGCAATGTTTCCTTCGTTTTGATGCATATTTCCTTCATTTTTATGCTCATTCGCTTGTTATGATCAACATTTCCTTCGTTTCGATGCATATTTCCTTCTTTTGATGCTCATTCGCATGTTATGATCAACATTTCCTTTGTTTCTATGCATATCTCATTTTGATGCTCATTCGCTTGTTATGATCAACATTTCCTTTGTTTCGATGCATGTTTCCTTCATTTTGGTGCTCATTCTCTAATTATGTTCAACATTTCCTTCGTTTCGATACATATTTCCTTTATTTTGATGCTCATTCGCTTGTTATGATCAACATTTCCATTGTTTCGAAGCAAATTTCCTTCTTTTTAATGCGTATTCGCTTGTTATTACCTACATTTACTTCGTTTTGATGTATATTTCCTTTATTTTGATGCTCATTCTTTCATTACGATCAACATTTCTTTCGTTTCGATGCATGTTTCCTTCATTTTAATGCTCATTCGCTTGTTATGATCAACGTTTCCTTCGTTTCAATGCATATTCCTTTATTTTGATGCTCATTCGCTTGTTATGATCAACATTCCTTTGTTTCGATGCATATTTCCCTCATTTTGATGCTCATTCGCTTGTTATGATCAATGTTTCCTTCGTTTCGATGCATATTCCTTTATTTTGATGCTCATTGGCTTGTTATGAGCAATGTTTCCTTCGTTTTGATGCATATTTCCTTTATTTTTATGCTCATTCGCTTGCTATGATCAACATTTCCTTCGTTTCGATGCATATTTCCTTCTTTTGATGCTCATTCGCATGTTATGATCAACATTTCCTTCGTTTCGATGCATATTCCTTCATTTTGATGTTCATTCCCATGTTATGATCAACATTTCCTTCGTTTCGATGCATATTCCTTCATTTTAATGCTAATTAGCTTGCTATGGTCAACATTTCCTCCGTTTCGATGCATATTTCCTTATTTTGATGTTCATTCGCTTGTTATGATCAACATTTCCTTAGTTTCGATGCATGTTTCCTTCATTTTGATGCTCATTCTCTAATTATGATCAACATTTCCTTTGTTTCGATGCATATTTCCTTCATTTTGATTCTCATTTACTTGTTATGATCAACATTTCCTTCGTTTCGATGCATATTTCCTTCATTTTGATGCTCATTCTCTTGTTATGATCACCATTTCCATCGTTTCGAAGCAAATTTCCTTCTTTTTAATACGTATTCGCTTATTATTACCTACATTTCCTTCATTTCGATGCATATTTCCTTCATTTTGATGCTCATTCTTTCATTATGATCAATATTTCTTTCGTTTTGATGCATATCTCCTTCATTTAAATGCTCATTCACTTGTTATGATCGACATTTCCTCCGTTTCGATGCATATTTCCTTCATTTTGATGCTCATTCGCTTGTTATGATCAACATTTTCTTTGTTTTGATGCATGTTTCCTTCATTTTGATGCTCATTCTCTCATTACGATCAACATTTCCTTTGTTTCGAAGCATATTTCCTTCTTTTTAATGCTCATTCGCTTGTTATGATCAATGTTTCCTTCGTTTCAATGCATATTCCTTCATTTTGATGCGCATTCGCCTTTTATGATCAACATTTCCTTCGTTTCGATGCATATTTCCTTCTTTTTTATGCTCATTCGCTTGTTATGATCAACATTTCCTTCGTTTCGATGTATATTCATTCATTTTGATGCAAATTAGCTTGTTATGATCAAAATTTCCTTTGTTTCGATGCATATTTACTTCATTTTGATGCTCATTCAATTGTTATGATCAACATTTCCTTCGTTTCAATGCATATTTCCTTCATTTTGATGCTCATTCGCTTGTTATGATAAACATTTCCTTCGTTTCGATGCATATTTCCTTCATTTTGATACTCATTCGCTTGTTATGATCACCATTTCCATTGTTTTGAAGCAAATTTCCTTCTTTTTAATGCGTATTCGCTTGTTATTACCTACATTTCCTTCGTTTCGATGCATATTTCCTTCATTTTGATGCTCATTCTTTCATTACGATCAACATTTCTTTCGTTTCGATGCATATCTCCTTCATTTTGATGTTCATTCGATTGTTATGATCGATATTTCCTCCGTTTCGATGCGTATTTCCTTCATTTTGATGCTCATTCGCTTGTTATTATCAACATTTCCTTCGTTTCGATGCACATTTCCTTCGTTTAGATGCTCAATCGCTTGTAATGTCAACATTTCCATCGTTTCGATGCATATTCCTTCAATTTGATGCTCATTCGCATGTTATGATCTATATTTCCTTTGTTTCGATGCATATTTCCTTCTTTTTAATGCTCATTCGCTTGTTATGATCAATGTTTTCTTCGTTTTAATGCATATTCCTTCATTTTGATAATCATTCGCTTGTTATGATCAACATTTCCTTCGTTTCGATGCATATTTCCTTCTTTTGATGCTCATTTCCTTGTTATGATCAACATTTCCTTCGTTTCGATGCAAATTCCTTCATTTTGATGCTCATTCCCATGATATGATCAACATTTCCTTCATTTTGATGCATATTCCTTCATTTTGATGCTAATTAGCTTGCTATGATCAACATTTCCTCCGTTTCGATGCATATTCCTTCATTTTGATGCTCATTCGCTTGTTATGATCAACATTTCCTTCATTTTATACTCATTCGCTTGTTATGATCACCATTTCCATCGTTTTGAAGCAAATTTCTTTCTTTTTAATGCGTATTCGCTTGTTATTACCTACATTTCCTTCGTTTCGATGCATATTTCCTTCATTTTGATGCTCATTCTTTCATTACGATCAACATTTCTTTCGTTTCGATGCATATCTCCTTCATTTTGATGTTCATTCGATTGTTATGATCGATATTTCCTCCGTTTCGATGTATATTTCCTTCATTTTGATGCTCATTCACTTGTTATTATCAACATTTCCTTCGTTTCGATGCACATTTCCTTCGTTTAGATGCTCAATCGCTTGTAATGTCAACATTTCCTACATTTCGATGCATATTCCTTCATTTTGATACTCATTCGCTTCTTATGATCAACATTTCCATCGTTTCGATACATATTCCTTCAATTTGGTGCTCATTCGCATGTTATGATCTATATTTCCTTTGTTTCGATGTATATTTCCTTCTTTTTAATGCTCATTCGCTTGTTATGATCAACGTTTTCTTCGTTTTAATGCATATTCCTTCATTTTGATAATCATTCGCTTGTTATGATCAACCTTTCCTTCGTTTCGATGCATATTTCCTTCTTTTGATGCTCATTTCCTTGTTATGATCAACATTTCCTTCGTTTCGATGCAAATTCCTTCATTTTGATGCTCATTCCCATGATATGATCAACATTTCCTTCGTTTCGATGCATATTCCTTCATTTTGATGCTAATTAGCTTGCTATGATCAACATTTCCTCCGTTTCGATGCATATTTCCTTCATTTTGATGCTCATTCGCTTGTTATGATCAACATTTCCTTTGTTTCGATGTATATTTCCCTCATTTTGATGATCATTCTCTAATTATGATCAACATTTCCTTCGATTCGATGCATATTTCCTTCATTTTGATGTTCATTTGCTTGTTATGATCAATATTTCCTTCGTTTCGATGCAAATTTCTTTATTTTGATGCTCATTAGCTTTTTATGATCACCATTTCCATTGTTTCGAAGCAAATTTCCTTCTTTTTAATGCGTATTCGCTTGTTATTACCTACATTTCCTTCGTTTTGATGCATATTTCCTTCTTTTTAATGCTCATTCTTTCATTATGATCATTTCTTTCGTTTCGATGCATATCTCCTTCATTTTAATGCTCATTCGCTTGTTATGATCGACATTTCCTCCGTTTCGATGCATATTTTCTTCATTTTGATGCTCATTCGATTGTTATGATCAACATTTCCTCCGTTTCGATACATATTTCCTTCATTTTGATGCTCATTCGCACATTACGATCAATATTTCCTTCGTTTCGAAGTATATTTCCTTCTTTTTAATGCTCATTCGCTTGTTATGATCAACGTTTCCTTCGTCTCAATGCATATTACTTCATTTTTATGCTCATTCGCCTTTTATGATCAACATTTCCTTTGTTTCGATGCATATTTCCTTCATTTTGATGCTAATTCGCTTGTTATGATCAACATTCCTTCGTTTGGATGCATTTCCTTCATTTTGATTCTCATTGGCTTGCTATGAGCAATGTTTCCTTCGTTTTGATGCATATTTCCTTCATTTTTATGCTCATTCGCTTGTTATGATCAACATTTCCTTCGTTTCGATGCATATTTCCTTCTTTTGATGGTCATTTGCTTGTTATGATCAACATTTCCTTCGTTTCGATGCATATTCCTTCATTTTGATGCTAATTAGCTTGCTATGATCAACATTTCCTTCGTTTCTATGCATATTCCTTCATTTTTATGCTCATCCACATGTTATGATCAACATTCTTTGTTTCGATGCATATTTCCTTCATTTTTATTCTAATTGACTTGTTATGATCAACGTTTCCTTCGTTTCGATGCATATTCCTTCATTTTGATGCTCATTGGCTTGTTATGAGCAATGTTTCCTTCGTTTTGATGCATATTTCCTTCATTTTTATGCTCATTCGCTTGTTATGATCAACATTTCCTTCGTTTCGATGCATATTTCCTTCTTTTGATGCTCATTCGCATGTTATGATCAACATTTCCTTTGTTTCTATGCATATCTCATTTTGATGCTCATTCGCTTGTTATGATCAACATTTCCTTTGTTTCGATGCATGTTTCCTTCATTTTGGTGCTCATTCTCTAATTATGTTCAACATTTCCTTCGTTTCGATACATATTTCCTTTATTTTGATGCTCATTCGCTTGTTATGATCAACATTTCCATTGTTTCGAAGCAAATTTCCTTCTTTTTAATGCGTATTCGCTTGTTATTACCTACATTTACTTCGTTTTGATGTATATTTCCTTTATTTTGATGCTCATTCTTTCATTACGATCAACATTTCTTTCGTTTCGATGCATGTTTCCTTCATTTTAATGCTCATTCGCTTGTTATGATCAACGTTTCCTTCGTTTCAATGCATATTCCTTTATTTTGATGCTCATTCGCTTGTTATGATCAACATTCCTTTGTTTCGATGCATATTTCCCTCATTTTGATGCTCATTCGCTTGTTATGATCAATGTTTCCTTCGTTTCGATGCATATTCCTTTATTTTGATGCTCATTGGCTTGTTATGAGCAATGTTTCCTTCGTTTTGATGCATATTTCCTTTATTTTTATGCTCATTCGCTTGCTATGATCAACATTTCCTTCGTTTCGATGCATATTTCCTTCTTTTGATGCTCATTCGCATGTTATGATCAACATTTCCTTCGTTTCGATGCATATTCCTTCATTTTGATGTTCATTCCCATGTTATGATCAACATTTCCTTCGTTTCGATGCATATTCCTTCATTTTAATGCTAATTAGCTTGCTATGGTCAACATTTCCTCCGTTTCGATGCATATTTCCTTATTTTGATGTTCATTCGCTTGTTATGATCAACATTTCCTTAGTTTCGATGCATGTTTCCTTCATTTTGATGCTCATTCTCTAATTATGATCAACATTTCCTTTGTTTCGATGCATATTTCCTTCATTTTGATTCTCATTTACTTGTTATGATCAACATTTCCTTCGTTTCGATGCATATTTCCTTCATTTTGATGCTCATTCTCTTGTTATGATCACCATTTCCATCGTTTCGAAGCAAATTTCCTTCTTTTTAATACGTATTCGCTTATTATTACCTACATTTCCTTCATTTCGATGCATATTTCCTTCATTTTGATGCTCATTCTTTCATTATGATCAATATTTCTTTCGTTTTGATGCATATCTCCTTCATTTAAATGCTCATTCACTTGTTATGATCGACATTTCCTCCGTTTCGATGCATATTTCCTTCATTTTGATGCTCATTCGCTTGTTATGATCAACATTTTCTTTGTTTTGATGCATGTTTCCTTCATTTTGATGCTCATTCTCTCATTACGATCAACATTTCCTTTGTTTCGAAGCATATTTCCTTCTTTTTAATGCTCATTCGCTTGTTATGATCAATGTTTCCTTCGTTTCAATGCATATTCCTTCATTTTGATGCGCATTCGCCTTTTATGATCAACATTTCCTTCGTTTCGATGCATATTTCCTTCTTTTTTATGCTCATTCGCTTGTTATGATCAACATTTCCTTCGTTTCGATGTATATTCCTTCATTTTGATGCAAATTAGCTTGTTATGATCAAAATTTCCTTTGTTTCGATGCATATTTACTTCATTTTGATGCTCATTCAATTGTTATGATCAACATTTCCTTCGTTTCAATGCATATTTCCTTCATTTTGATGCTCATTCGCTTGTTATGATAAACATTTCCTTCGTTTCGATGCATATTTCCTTCATTTTGATACTCATTCGCTTGTTATGATCACCATTTCCATTGTTTTGAAGCAAATTTCCTTCTTTTTAATGCGTATTCGCTTGTTATTACCTACATTTCCTTCGTTTCGATGCATATTTCCTTCATTTTGATGCTCATTCTTTCATTACGATCAACATTTCTTTCGTTTCGATGCATATCTCCTTCATTTTGATGTTCATTCGATTGTTATGATCGATATTTCCTCCGTTTCGATGCTATATTTCCTTCATTTTGATGCTCATTCACTTGTTATTATCAACATTTCCTTCGTTTCGATGCACATTTCCTTCGTTTAGATGCTCAATCGCTTGTAATGTCAACATTTCCTACATTTCGATGCATATTCCTTCATTTTGATACTCATTCGCTTCTTATGATCAACATTTCCATCGTTTCGATGCATATTCCTTCAATTTGATGCTCATTCGCATGTTATGATCTATATTTCCTTTGTTTCGATGTATATTTCCTTCTTTTTAATGCTCATTCGCTTGTTATGATCAACGTTTTCTTCGTTTTAATGCATATTCCTTCATTTTGATAATCATTCGCTTGTTATGATCAACCTTTCCTTCGTTTCGATGCATATTTCCTTCTTTTGATGCTCATTTCCTTGTTATGATCAACATTTCCTTCGTTTCGATGTAAATTCCTTCATTTTGATGCTCATTCCCATGTTATGATCAACCATTTCCTTCGTTTCGATGCATATTCCTTCATTTTGATGCTAATTAGCTTGCTATGATCAACATTTCCTCCGTTTCGATGCATATTTCCTTCATTTTGATGCTCATTCGCTTGTTATGATCAACATTTCCTTCGTTTCGATGCATATTTCCTTCATTTTGATGCTCATTCCTTCATTACGAACAACATTTCTTTCGTTTCGATGCATATCTCCTTCATTTTGATGTTCATTCGATTGTTATGATCGATATTTCCTCCGTTTCGATGTATATTTCCTTCATTTTGATGCTCATTCACTTGTTATTATCAACATTTCCTTCGTTTCGATGCACATTTCCTTCGTTTAGATGCTCAATCGCTTGTAATGTCAACATTTCCTACATTTCGATGCATATTCCTTCATTTTGATACTCATTCGCTTCTTATGATCAACATTTCCATCGTTTCGATGCATATTCCTTCAATTTGATGCTCATTCGCATGTTATGATCTATATTTCCTTTGTTTCGATGCATATTTCCTTCTTTTTAATGCTCATTCGCTTGTTATGATCAATGTTTTGTTCGTTTTAATGCATATTCCTTCATTTTGATAATCATTCGCTTGTTATGATCAACATTTCCTTCGTTTCGATGCATATTTCCTTCTTTTGATGCTCATTTCCTTGTTATGATCAACATTTCCTTCGTTTCGATGCAAATTCCTTCATTTTGATGCTCATTCCCATGATATGATCAACATTTCCTTCGTTTCGATGCATATTCCTTCATTTTGATGCTAATTAGCTTGCTATGATCAACATTTCCTCCGTTTCGATGCATATTCCTTCATTTTGATGCTCATTCGCTTGTTATGATCAACATTTCCTTCATTTTATACTCATTCGCTTGTTATGATCACCATTTCCATCGTTTTGAAGCAAATTTCTTTCTTTTTAATGCGTATTCGCTTGTTATTACCTACATTTCCTTCGTTTCGATGCATATTTCCTTCATTTTGATGCTCATTCTTTCATTACGATCAACATTTCTTTCGTTTCGATGCATATCTCCTTCATTTTGATGTTCATTCGATTGTTATGATCGATATTTCCTCCGTTTCGATGTATATTTCCTTCATTTTGATGCTCATTCACTTGTTATTATCAACATTTCCTTCGTTTCGATGCACATTTCCTTCGTTTAGATGCTCAATCGCTTGTAATGTCAACATTTCCTACATTTCGATGCATATTCCTTCATTTTGATACTCATTCGCTTCTTATGATCAACATTTCCATCGTTTCGATACATATTCCTTCAATTTGGTGCTCATTCGCATGTTATGATCTATATTTCCTTTGTTTCGATGTATATTTCCTTCTTTTTAATGCTCATTCGCTTGTTATGATCAACGTTTTCTTCGTTTTAATGCATATTCCTTCATTTTGATAATCATTCGCTTGTTATGATCAACCTTTCCTTTGTTTCGATGCATATTTCCTTCTTTTGATGCTCATTTCCTTGTTATGATCAACATTTCCTTCGTTTCGATGCAAATTCCTTCATTTTGATGCTCATTCCCATGATATGATCAACATTTCCTTCGTTTCGATGCATATTCCTTCATTTTGATGCTAATTAGCTTGCTATGATCAACATTTCCTCCGTTTCGATGCATATTTCCTTCATTTTGATGCTCATTCGCTTGTTATGATCAACATTTCCTTTGTTTCGATGTATATTTCCCTCATTTTGATGATCATTCTCTAATTATGATCAACATTTCCTTCGATTCGATGCATATTTCTTTCATTTTGATGTTCATTTGCTTGTTATGATCAATATTTCCTTCATTTCGATGCAAATTTCTTTATTTTGATGCTCATTAGCTTTTTATGATCACCATTTCCATTGTTTCGAAGCAAATTTCCTTCTTTTTAATGCGTATTCGCTTGTTATTACCTACATTTCCTTCGTTTTGATGCATATTTCCTTCTTTTTAATGCTCATTCTTTCATTATGATCATTTCTTTCGTTTCGATGCATATCTCCTTCATTTTAATGCTCATTCGCTTGTTATGATCAACATTTCCTCCGTTTCGATGCATATTTTCTTCATTTTGATGCTCATTCGATTGTTATGATCAACATTTCCTCCGTTTCGATACATATTTCCTTCATTTTGATGCTCATTCGCACATTACGATCAATATTTCCTTCGTTTCGAAGTATATTTCCTTCTTTTTAATGCTCATTCGCTTGTTATGATCAACGTTTCCTTCGTCTCAATGCATATTACTTCATTTTTATGCTCATTCGCCTTTTATGATCAACATTTCCTTTGTTTCGATGCATATTTTCTTCATTTTGATGCTAATTCGCTTGTTATGATCAACATTCCTTCGTTTGGATGCATTTCCTTCATTTTGATTCTCATTGGCTTGCTATGAGCAATATCAACATTTCCTTCGTTTCGATGCATATTCCTTCATTTTAATGCTAATTAGCTTGCTATGGTCAACATTTCCTCCGTTTCGATGCATATTTCCTTATTTTGATGTTCATTCGCTTGTTATGATCAACATTTCCTTAGTTTCGATGCATGTTTCCTTCATTTTGATGCTCATTCTCTAATTATGATCAACATTTCCTTTGTTTCGATGCATATTTCCTTCATTTTGATTCTCATTTACTTGTTATGATCAACATTTCCTTCGTTTCGATGCATATTTCCTTCATTTTGATGCTCATTCTCTTGTTATGATCACCATTTCCATCGTTTCGAAGCAAATTTCCTTCTTTTTAATACGTATTCGCTTATTATTACCTACATTTCCTTCATTTCGATGCATATTTCCTTCATTTTGATGCTCATTCTTTCATTATGATCAATATTTCTTTCGTTTTGATGCATATCTCCTTCATTTAAATGCTCATTCACTTGTTATGATCGACATTTCCTCCGTTTCGATGCATATTTCCTTCATTTTGATGCTCATTCGCTTGTTATGATCAACATTTTCTTTGTTTTGATGCATGTTTCCTTCATTTTGATGCTCATTCTCTCATTACGATCAACATTTCCTTTGTTTCGAAGCATATTTCCTTCTTTTTAATGCTCATTCGCTTGTTATGATCAATGTTTCCTTCGTTTCAATGCATATTCCTTCATTTTGATGCGCATTCGCCTTTTATGATCAACATTTCCTTCGTTTCGATGCATATTTCCTTCTTTTTTATGCTCATTCGCTTGTTATGATCAAAATTTCCTTCGTTTCGATGTATATTCCTTCATTTTGATGCAAATTAGCTTGTTATGATCAAAATTTCCTTTGTTTCGATGCATATTTACTTCATTTTGATGCTCATTCAATTGTTATGATCAACATTTCCTTCGTTTCAGTGCATATTTCCTTCATTTTGATGCTCATTCGCTTGTTATGATCAACATTTCCTTCATTTTGATACTCATTCGCTTGTTATGATCACCATTTCCATCGTTTTGAAGCAAATTTCTTTCTTTTTAATGCGTATTCGCTTGTTATTACCTACATTTCCTTCGTTTCGATGCATATTTCCTTCATTTTGATGCTCATTCTTTCATTACGATCAACATTTCTTTCGTTTCGATGCATATCTCCTTCATTTTGATGTTCATTCGATTGTTATGATCGATATTTCCTCCGTTTCGATGTATATTTCCTTCATTTTGATGCTCATTCACTTGTTATTATCAACATTTCCTTCGTTTCGATGCACATTTCCTTCGTTTAGATGCTCAATCGCTTGTAATGTCAACATTTCCTACATTTCGATGCATATTCCTTCATTTTGATACTCATTCGCTTCTTATGATCAACATTTCCATCGTTTCGATGCATATTCCTTCAATTTGATGCTCATTCGCATGTTATGATCTATATTTCCTTTGTTTCGATGTATATTTCCTTCTTTTTAATGCTCATTCGCTTGTTATGATCAACGTTTTCTTCGTTTTAATGCATATTCCTTCATTTTGATAATCATTCGCTTGTTATGATCAACCTTTCCTTCGTTTCGATGCATATTTCCTTCTTTTGATGCTCATTTCCTTGTTATGATCAACATTTCCTTCGTTTCGATG